>DWJK01000656.1:0-20628 GCA_018248815.1 Croniades pieria auraria
TCTCAATATGGGAGGAGACTCATATTCCAACAGTGGAATGTTAATGGGTCGATTATTATTATTTATTATTATTATACGTATGTTACACAGTTTGTGTCCATCAAGATTAATATATTATTTCTTTTAAATGAATGATAATTAATTGTTCTAATTAGCGCAGTGGATCCAGAGATTACTTTCCATATACCCTCATGCTTACAAACGGTGGACTCTAGCTTTTCTTTTTTTGTGAACTGTTTGTTTTTCTCAGCTGCCTCGTTGATCAAGCGGTTACAAGCGCGACTGCAGTTCGGGAGGTTCTGGGTTTAAATCTAGGGTCGAATACTATTGGATTTTTTAAATTTAGAATTTCTAGTAAGTAAAGACTCGGAGTCTGGTTTTGTGCCCAATCTATGGCAGTAGACTCACCGCCAATTCTATGTGACTTAATCATATCTTGTGAAACGTGGGAGCGTACTATCTCCTCTGCCTACCTCTTCGGGGATTACAAGGGTGAAGTTACGTTTTTAATTATTAACAAGTAGTATTTATTAACATCCCCACCTTTGTTGTAATTAACCGTTATTGACTATACAATTGCTTAGTACTAATTAATCATTTTCTATAGCGTTTATCATTAACACATTATCATTATCATTATCATTATCATGAAACGATTGATCATTCCATCGTTGGACAGATGTCGCTTTTCAAAAGAACGAATATGAAGACCTTAGTCTGCCTCATCAACCAACTATTGAAACCACTGAAAATTAAATATTTAGTCATCATGTCATCGTGACACTGTAACCGTTCCTCCGTTGAATACAGGTCACCCGTAGAACGATTAAGACCATAGTCTGTTACATGCTAAGTAAACCAATCACAAAGAAATGTAAACGGTAGGTTTAATGAAGTTAATTTTATGCTTAGCTATTTTTCGGCCCTTTGTATTATTCCTCTTTTGGATACGTGGCTCCTGTCAGAATGACAGGCTTGAGGTCATTACTATCGATATTGGCCAAGAAAAATCATCATTTTCGTTTAGTTTTCATATATGTACATATTCATTCAGTAATAATAATAAAATAATAATAATAATCGACCCATTATCATTCCACTGTTGGAATATGGGTCTCATATTAAGAGGGTTAAGGCCGTAGTCCGCCACGCCGGCCAAGTGCGGGTTGGCAAACTTCACACACCATAGAATTTTTTTTTATAAGTTCTAAGGCGTGCAGATTTCCTCACGATGTTTTCCTTCACTGTTAGCAAGTGATATTTGAACTTAAAACGCACTTTTGTAAAGAGGTGCGCGCCATGGATTTGAACCCAGCACCCCCGAGTGAGAGGCAGAATTCTTAACCACTAGGCTATCACTGCCTTTTCACTAGATTGATATTTTCTTTCAATAACACGTACCTATACCCGAAGTTGTTACAGAGATGTAACGCAATGTAAGTTTTCGATATTATTTATTGGATAAAAGACCAGAAAATAGGTTACGCCGCGCGACCGCAAGGGCGACTACAATGCGGTCTGGATGCAAGGTTTCTTGCGGCGGCCTCAAAGAATTTGCTCACATGTTAAATACATTGTATTGCACACAATGTGAGTATTAGAAATCCCTATATAATAACGCTTCAGTAACGGACCTGACGTTAGAAAATTCGAAAACGATTTCACTAACTGAACATTTCGAAGGTAGATATGTACGTTTCGTTAACGTAGACATATTATAATATTGCCAACGAGCGACCTAGTGACCGATAGGTGGCAGTAGGCAATACCTGCAAATTCTCATGGAATAGAATGCAAGGCGAAAATGTAGCAACCTCGTAATACGCCAATCAACGATCGCAGTTTCGCATCCCAAAACTGGGACACGAGTACGATTTCGTTCCAGTACGTGCGCACCGAGCCCGTTCGCGAACAATGACGATTTGGCAAAAGAAGACTTAACGTTATTTAAACGCAACTAAGTGTATTTCAGGTTTCGGTGCCATCAAAAGTGTAGAGCGGCGAATCGTATAGAGTTCCACGAAATCGAATATGATTCACTCCAACTGAATCGGACAATTGCATAAAAAAATGAATACATTAAAGTCACGTGTAAGTAATTGCATTTAAAATTAATTAGTTTATGGCCTTAACCCTCTCAATATGGAAGGAGACTCATATTCCAACAGTGGAATGTTATTGGGTCGATAAAAAAAAAAAAAAAAAGTTTTTAATATTTACCTAGAAGCTGCTACGCGGTAATGTTACAAAACGAACGCTATAAAAATATCTAGTCATCTCTAAGTGGTAGGTAGGTACGAGATACGTCCTACGAGACTTTTACGAAGTGTAGTTTGATTACCAAATACGCGTTAGAATCTGTGTCAATTTCATCATCGCACTGCATCCGTTGGCGGCTCGCGTGCGGCCGCTTTGTTAGCGGTGTTCGTCTGTCGTAGGCCATAACCGCGCTCGGCAAACAATTTACAAGTGGCCGATAGCCATTAAAACGTAGAGCCTATCATATTCACATGGCTTTGATTTCAGTAACGATGTTGATCGAGTTAATCGAAACTGGACACTTTAAGTCTGGCAACCCGCACTTGGCCAGCGTGGTAGATTATGACATTAACTGTACAAACCCTGGGAGGAGAGCCCTATCCACAGTAAAACGTTATAAGCGTTATTAACGATGATAGTTAACAGACTGTAGGCTTCGAACATGCAAGTTTCTATTAACCAAATGTCCAACTCCATAATGGAACAGGGAACAAAATTTAATCTTATTTATTTGTTCTAGTTGATCTATAAAAACGGTTCAATAGGTAGAGACGACTAAAATGTCGCAACAGCAGCTGCGCGGATCGGGCGTACCCCCCAACCCTGCACACAATGAAACCCCGCAAGCTGCTATCGACAAGCTGCCTCAGTCGGGCCGTAAATTTCGAAAAGGACATGCAATATTGAAACTTCTCATACACCAATCGAGGTACTATCTCAGGTTTTTACGACCGAGTTTTACTTCTGCTTGTTAAGGAAGGAGATTTTATTAAATAACAAAATTAACAGCCTCATTATTGTCTGAAGTTTTGTTGACAACAATTATCATTATTTTATTAAGGATATGTGGTAACGATAATATAATTGAGCGATACAGAAATAAACAGTGACACATCGAAAAATTACCAACCAGTTTACATTCCGCTTTACAGATGCAGTGTCACGTGTGCCATAGCTATTATAAAATAGCCATAACAACGGGTGTAAGCGTTTAGAATCACGTACATTCGCGCTAGTCGCGCGCGCCCGCTCTCCCTCGCGTCAGCTTCGGGGAATTGTTTTTTAAACTAGTCGATACTCCTTATTCATCCGCCAGGGACATAACTCAATTGATTGTTGGCTTCTCTGTCCTACGAGAAAGCTCGTGCAAGAATTGAACATATCAGTTACGTACAAAATTTGATCATAAACTCAACTTATAGGAAAAAATTAACTGATAAATATATATACTTTTCGCGCAAACATGATGTATATCACCCTTCGTCATGACAACTTCTCGAAACAGAGCAATATCTAGATTTACAGAACTCAAAATTAAAAATAGATTGAACGATCAAAACGATACCGTGTGTTTAAAACCCGTATTGAGTGTTAGAAGTCACATGTGTTCTGTATATCATGTTTATTGAATCAAAATATTCACAGAACAGGCGTTTGATAAGGTGATACTGCATTTTGCAATATCGACGCGTTACACTTACTGTAAGTAAAATATACAAAAACGTACATTTAAAACTACATGTTTTGTTTTTGCTTAGTGCGGTAAGAAAATTGTATCTCTGCCCAACCTGTAAGTACAGCATAATCAAGTGTTCTAGTTGTTGCTATGCTGAACAGGCTATAAGATGAAATGTGTTCAAATCTATATTGTTATGTTCGCGTGATACGCTAATAGATGGACAAACAAAGATTTTCATAATTTTGCATTTATGTTACAACAATCATGACTAATTCAATATTTTTTAAAATTAAAGCCAACGTACGGACACGGCTCAGTTAGTTTTATTACATGTATAAGTATATATCATTAGAGCACGTTTTGTTTTTACACATTATTAATAATACGTACCAGATAATTCAGTTCATGAATCATAATTTTTAAATACTTCGTATAACGCACGTGCTGCCAGTGACGTTGATGTTTTAAAACATGCTTTAAGCAATACACATCAAATGGAATAATAACGTAAATTTTAAATACACATACGTATAATGTTTAGAGCATAAAATTGCGAATTCATGTAAACACGTCACGTCTAACACAGTATGGGATCGTATCTGCGATTATAGACTAAATTCTTGTTTCAGAAATAACCCAAATGTCAGCCGCCGTTGCTAAAATTGTATTACGCTATCATCAGAGCCATGCTGATGTCAGTCATGAAATTTGAAAATGGAATTTTTAAACGCCACCGGTTTTACGTTCGCAGCGAAAGGCCGGAAATATTTTAATTTTCAGTTTACTTTATAAATCCTTCAGATCCGAAGTGAGTCGAAGTTGAAAATTATATATGATCATGGTCAAGCGGATATCCTCAACTCGAGTACATGAGAGTCAGAGGCCATAGGTTGTAGCGGCTAGTTGTTCTGATTCATGCAAATTTTGAATAAGCCAATGAGAAAAAAACACACACAGACCAGAACACACTGCACAGTCAGCGTAACAATAACACAGTCCCACCTACGCAATCGCGCAAAAAGGAAACTGTCACGGCACTCAATAAAGTAGGTTACTTTAATTTTATTAATTGTTGTGACCCAGAAACGGAAGACGTGGATGCTAGGGACTAGAATGTCGGAACATGAATAAGGTCGGCATTCAGGGCGTAACTATAGCGTTATGTATATTTTAATGGCTTTTGCGGAGTGCAAATTTAACTGGCAAATATCAGCCGCAATAAAAAGGTGACGTAAAAAAAAATCATCATTGCATTACAGGTTACGTACAGAGTATTTTTACATGAATGTTTGTAACTGGTCAGTTTTTCACACGAATTCTGATAAGATATCGCACGCGCAACCGTGCAGCCGAGGTCGATCGGCGAATTTGCCACTATAAACAAATGGAGCGGCCCGACCGACCTACATTCGTTTTCACTGAACCGTTCCCATTACTGTTAACAATAGTCGAAATTGACATTAATCTAATATTGGTTATTACTCTACTTACTCTCGATTGCTATGTACCATAAAAACGGTATTCGAGTGATCACATGACACAACACTTGCCAAGTAATAACAAGGCTGTCTGAACTATTACTTATTTTATTTTATTAATCATTAATGTACACATACGTAAATATACAATAACACCAATCGGAGAGATTCATAAAATTAACCAAAATGAAAAATTCTATTTCTAAAGAAAACTTATGCCGCAGACCTGTAGCTGGAATAGACTTATTCACGAGTATCGGTAGAAAAGATTATTGATGGAAAATGTTCTTAAAAGTAATATATAAAAAAAAACTAAACATCACGCCTGGAATCCCCGAAGGGGTAGGCAGAGGAGTGTAGTACATTCGCACGTTTCACCAGTCACGTTTAAATCCTGTGGAATAGGCGGTGGAGTCTATTGCTATACACCAGGCACAGATCCAGGCTACGAGCCACTACTAGAAATTCTAAATTAGAAAAATCCAATGGTAGCCGATCCGAAATTTGAACCCAGGACCTCCCGATCGGCAGTCGCGCTTGCAGCTACTCAACTAACGAGGCAGTCAGTAAAAGTAATATAATTAATATATACCAGAAATTAAGTTTACCATCGACAAATAAGCAAACGCAATTTTATCCTGATTAAAATTTTCCTGAATAGGTAGGTTGCCTGAACCTACGGAGCGAGGGTCACAGAACAATTGTTGAGAAACCAGATTTCTACCGCATCAAGCAGACCATGAAAGAGGCTCTCATTACTTCCTGCAAGGAGAAATCTCAAGATTACGTAGGAAGCTCGCGTTTAAGCGACATACCAATGCAATTTACGTCTTAAAAAGCAAAAGATTGAAAAATGACTAATTGAAAGCGGGCAGACACTAGATCTAGCCAGTGCCTCCCTATCTGGTGTACTCTCAATGTAATTTTTTTACTAGACGAAACAAGAAACGGTATACATACGTGAATAGTTTCAGAAAACTTTTTTCAACACATTATGTAACAAAGTACTATGAAAACAGTCATAAGCTTACCGCATTATCTGGCCCGTTTGCCAATTCTTAATAAAACTGACTGCTGAACCGGGGGTCAAGGGTTCGATTACCGCCCGAGGCAAATATTTTTGTGATGAACACAAGTATCTGTTGTATGAATTAAAAATATATATATATATATATATTAGTGCGAGTTTATCATAATGCATGATGATCAGCTGTCTGGTCACAATAGCACATTCTCTAATTTAGGATCTTATGGCCGTATGTGGAGACGTTCCAAGATACGTATTTATTTAATTTAAATATAGAACTCTCACGGGTGACTAAGATAATAACGTAACATCACTCCCTTATTTCTCCGAAGGGTTAGGCAGAGGAGTGTAATACTCTGATTTTCACCAGTTTTACGTACCATGGAATGGGAGGTGTGCCTATAGCCAATATAAATGTATTAAAAGAACAATTTTTGTATACGTCATGTAACAACTTTATCTAACTAGCAGATTAATTTGAGGTTACCGCGTGTTTCAGAATGCGTTTGTTAACGGACGATAAGGAACTCATTTAGTTATGTATAATGTGCACACAGAGTTAAAATAATGGTATTTTACAAGAGAGCGAATAATAAATGTTTTAGGCGATAGGTACGAATTTTGACTTTCACCGATTGAATAAATAAGGCGATTTGTAGCTATATCTATTAAAAAATTGGTTAATAGTTCGACTGGTAATTATGACATTTACTTAATAATATATATACGCGAATGAATTAGTTAGTCATCGGTGGTTCTTCGGATGTAACTTTGCATTTCGAGGGGCTGCGGATACAAATCATAGCACTGCATCTGAGGACGTTATAAGCGCTTCGAATAATTAATATGTGCTGTAACGGAGAAAGAGAAAAACGTTAGGAAATTTATATAGTAAAAAAACTTTAAGGCGTGTGCAGATTGCTAACCCGTACTTTCGCAGGTTTGCCGACAATGGCCTTAAAGCTTCTCGTCACGAGAGGAGATCCTTGTCAAATAGTGGAACAACAAAAGAGGTGATGTCGATTATTAGTATTATTACGATCAAGTATGTTGTTTGATTCTTTGATTGATTGATCAAGATTCTTGTTTGATTAATGGCAACACTAATCTAAAGAAACCTGTATTGTTGATGAGATTAATGTAAAGAGCTATCATCACATCTTAGCTTTTCTAATGGATGGCAAAGTCAACAACCCGTAAACGCAATCCCACAGCATGTATCATCGGTCTCCCGTGGTCTTATTATAGATGTCATCCGACCTGCTGGTATCTTAATTCTATATTTAAAACCATCGTCGCCATGTATACCGTTAGAATTTTAGGTTAGGTGTGTATTTGGAACACTTATCTCTTAGTGAAATCGTGGCGTTCGAAATTCGAAAAACAACAAACCTTTCAGTTACTATTACGCAATAATCGCGGAGACGATTAATAATAATAGGATAAATCTCATTCTCGTGTAATATTTCTAATGGAATAACAACGCCAACGATTTGTAATATGAGGTAGTGGCGGTTCAAAATTCCGTGCACATGTCCTCGTGCGCCTAATTGAGTTAAACGGGGTGACAATGTGTCATTGGCGAACGACACAAAAAAAAAACAATGAATAATATAAAGCAAATGCTTGTGCGTAAACAATGGACTCGGAATAATGCTGATATAGACGCGTAGAACAATGCAAGTCCTGATCGCTGCACGGTGTGCACGTACAGAGTATGCGAGCGAGTTTATTTCCCAAGCAATGCCTCATTGATGCAGCGGTCGCGCCAGAGGGGAGTAACCAAGTGAGCAATGCCCTCTTAACGACGACTGCGTGCAATGAGTCAGACGCCCTGAGGACGAAGCGACAATAGGGTCCTCGACTGGGCAGGCTTGAAGGACGGATTGTTTACAGCGGGCAAATTATCCACCTATATCCATCCATCTTTAATGCAATATTTCAACTCGCTCAAGTGGATTTGTTCAGAAAAACAAAGGCATTCAAAAGACGAATTTCGCTCAGCTTAGGTAAGACATTGTAATGTTTTTTCGGCGTTGGGTATAATTTTAAACATTATTTCCGCTTCGTTGATTTGATCTTTTCTTAGGATCAATAATATAAATGCTGTATTCTGAAGAAAAAACTATCATTTATATGGTGAATGAATAATGCTGAACGTTATAAGCTTTACAAACTCCATGACAGATGTCTAGCAACTGATTAAAATATAACACAGATAATAGAATAACAAAAAAAAAAAACTCTACACATACATCCGTACACATATCTCAAAGGCGACCATGTCATGCTTAGCAGTATCGACATAATTGTACCAACTTGGAATTCCATGAGACAGATAAATACCACCAGCACTCCCACTACCTCATACTTCTATGTTAACTTACATTAACAATGCTAGTAATAGTAAGAAATGGTTTTATTAAAGGTCATCACTAAATGAATCTCATCAGCTCGTCACCTATTCCATTATGGGATGTAACAAAACTGGTGGTATATGAGAGTGTACTACACTCCCCTGCCTATCCCTTGGGGGAGTAGGCGTGCTGTTAGGTTTGTCAATTTAAATGAACTAATCGATACTCATAGTCCTATTCACGTTCCATTTCGAAGTTACTGAGACCACAGCCTGCTCGTTTGCCATTTTCTTCGCATAAAGAAGACAAAAGGTCCATGTTTAGAAGCTTAAAATAGCCATATGCGGCAAATAAAATCTACGTAGCATTATACAACAATATCACTTCTAGTAATGCAGTCGAAAATTAAATGGAGCTGCAAAGTCGTGTCCTTTTTAAAAGCAGAACAAAGGACTTTTTTCACTTAATAGCGCAATGTAACTGCAGTGCCAAGATTTTTATAGATCATTTAATTAAATATGCGAGGCAAAGTCACTCGTACATCTATGTAACATGACATTGTTAACTTTTCTGTATTATTCCATTACAATGTTAATATGCAACAAATATTTTAATTTGTTGCGACTATTGCTAATGTCACGGTAGTATCTAATAATATTATTGATATATTCTATATGTATCTAATATGCTTATATTAAACACTGTCTTTTGCTAGCAATACATCGAAAGCCTTGATACACACACACACATAAGCAAGCACGCACGCGTACGCACGCACGCACGTGCGCACGCGCACTCACACGCACACACGCATACACACACACATATATAAAAGTTAATCAAAGAATAACAATATTCCTGGTAATACCTATTTAATAAAGCTTTGTCCATACAGTCCAAAGCTCTGTCTATACAGGCGCACAGATATTGTAAGCAAATTATATATATATATTGCATGTGGAAAATATATCTTATACTGCAATACTAACGAAATGTATTTCAGGTAATTCTGGAATATTGTTAAGAACTAACAGTTGCATATAAACTTGTGCAAGACATGCATCTATGCACCTGGTGCCGAAGCGGTAACTAAATATTTAGATTCACACAAACAAATGGATGTAGCTAGCTTTGAATCAAAAGACCTTCGCATTTAATATGCTATTAAGTGTTTCTTTCGATAACCACTTGCGAAAGTAAAACGTACAAAATTACTTTAAAACATGGCAACAATTAGTATTATATACATTCTAAAATTTTATGTCATTCCCACGTTAAAACAGTAAGCAGCTTACACAAGGAAATGAGCCCTAAAACCTTGACCTCATTTCAAATATCCTTGGTGCGTTGTTGTCAAGGGCTGAAATCCCTGAGTACTAAAATTAAAAAACGTCACGCCCAACCGTATAGAGCGGTATACCTTGAATTTAGGAACGCTTAGTTTTTTTTTGACATTTTAGCGTTATAATTATCACTGACCATCATTATTTTTATATCGTTTTTGTCACTTTTATAGAACTGGCAACCGGCCCACCTGCCCGTCATCTGAACGCATAGAATTACGCTATAGAAAACATAAATACTCATACATGCAAATAACTAACATCGTGTATAGCACTATAATATATTCATTGAACATACTTTCACTATTTTATATAAACAAAATTAACCAGTGCTCACCGGTTTTCATGTCCAATTTCCAATGTTTATTTCATATCTTTAATACGCTTTGAAGGAAATATGTTTGGGCGGGAATTCTGACAGTTCAGGTTTTTTTTTAATTTAAGACGAATGTGAGTAGAGGATAATGTTAAGTAAATGCCGAGAATATTTTATATACACAAAAAGACTGCTAATGTCACAACAAATTTAGTAATAAACTTGGGTTTTTGACCTCACGGCCTGTCCGCACGGTCCGCCTTTACGATTTATTGGCGACAACGATTGTTGCAAAAAGTTCGGCAGTATAATATGTTAATTTTGTGTCGTCACATATACGTCAGCGTTATAATAATACTTTAAAGTCTATAAATAACGTCAACATTTTAACTTTACTCTTTACCTACCTAGAGAAAAAGGGTCGTAATACTATAATGGATAGATTGAGGGGAAATTTCTTTAAGAATATATCCAATATTGAACTGATTGTAATGAAATAAAATACAATACATATGAGTTAATAAAAACTACCAACAGACAGAATACCACAGCAAAATCAGAAATGTTTTAGTCAATTTTAAAATTGGATCAATGCTATTCCTAACATTGGGCCAGAAACTTAAAAATAGCTAAAAATTACATTTTTGTTTGGGAAAACAACTTTTGTCAAAACGTGACACAGCAAAAATTCGCCAACCTTGATCAATGTTAAAATCGAACATTGAATCGTACTTTAAAAAATTCGCTATTTTGGCTAATCTTTTCATTGCTCACTGTTTATGTATACATTTGATTAAATTACATGCTATTAGTAACAAATTGTATGTAACGATACATATGATTTACTCATTTGTAGGTTTGACGTGTGAAATAATCAAACATACGATACATCCAAGGCCGCTCGGGCCGCCATAGTCTCAGACCGTTGTAATTTGTAACAATAACTGTTCAATGTCAAACCTGACCGTTTCCATCGCACACGGTCACATGCAGTAATTACCACTTGAAGACATTAACTTCCTTCATCCACTTTTTAGAAGACACGTCAGGACTGTAAGCATAGACATATGACATGCAATGCTCCCTGCTTATCCCGTAAAGCTGGCGTGGCAATAGATTACTATTTTATAACAATTCACCTCTTTTTCACGAAGAATTAACTATGAGAGAATCCGTTCTAGGTAACAGTAATCGAATACCAAGTAAGAATGGAGAACGCGGTTACATAATACATTGGCAAAATTTTCTAATTCAAGTACAAATTATATTATCAGCACAGCAACGTTTCAAAAGTTAATTTAAAAGGTAAAACTTAACATCACGCCTGTAATCCCCGAAGGGGTAGGCAGAGGAGTGTAGTACACACCCACGTTTCGCCAGTTACGTTTAAGTCCCATGGAATAGCTGGCGAGCCTATTGCCATACACCGGGCACTGATCCAGACTCCGAGTCACTACCAGAATTTCTAAACTAGAAAATTCCCATAGCACCCGACCCGGGATTTGAGCCCAGGAGCTCCCGTTCGGCAGTCGCGCTTGCAACCACTCGACCAACGAGGCAGTCAAAAGTTAATTTAGCGACGCGTTAAGCTCTAAACGCATTTTGTACACTCCCTTTCATATTTACTGCAAATGTATGCGCATTATTATAACGTATTTTCGTTGCGAAAGTACCTATTGTTCATAATTAGGAATATTAATGATACGACGTGTTATAAAAAAACACTTGATGCAATTTTACTAACAAAATCGTAAATTATTACTTTGTCAGCGTCCTTGTGTGATAAGAAATTGTGATGTTAAATTGATCATATACCTGCTTTTAAGCAAAGAAAATAATAAAGACGGGTTATCCCGGTTTTAATTTAAATACTATCGCATTATAATATCACTGTCTCGAAATGGATGAGACCTTGATCGAACAAAATAATCACACCGTAGTTTAATAATACATTCCACATTGTTTATCAATAGGAAGGTCCCGGGCACGCGAAAGAAGGTCACCCCATTTAGCGATTATAGCGGACAAAAGCGTAAATTATACACGGTTACACGCTGAAGATTACGAGTTCGCAGGTTACAAGGATTATACCGAGCGGCTATAGCGTGTAGAAGCTACGCAAATAAACATTAGCTAACAAACGAGCGAGCATACGCGGAACTGTACGCCACCTCTATTCGTCCGACATGTGCGAGGACGCGCAAGGTGACCGCGCACACGTCTGACGCTGCGATAGCGATATTCGCACGCGCTCCGCACACACGGGCGCTATGCGAGGTGCCGACTGAAGGATTGTTGACAGAATTGACTGAACTTACTGAATTTACACAAACTCCCGTTGCTACTAGACGATCATCGTTAGAATTGACTAAATATACAGTACTAATTCAACCAAACGTTCCAACTGAAGGATTATTGACAGAATTGACCGAAAACTCAGTATCAAGTCAGTCCAATGTCTCGAATGAAGAATTGTTGTTAGTATTGACTGAACTCACTGTATTAACTCAATCGAACCTTCCGACTGAAGAGTTATAGTTAGAATTAACTGAACATACTGAATTAACTCAAGCCAACGTTTCGACTGAAGGATTATAGTTAAACTTGACTGAACTCGCTGTATTGACTCATGCCAACGTTTCGACTGAAGGATTATAGTTAAACTAGACTGAACTCGCTGTATTGACTCAAGCCAACGCTTCGACTTAAGGATTATAGTTAGACTAGACTGAACTCGCTGTATTGACTGAAACAAACGTTTCGACTGAAGAATTATTGATTGAATTTAATGAAGCAACTGAATTGGCTAATTGTGTCACAAATTACTAAAGGAAATTATTTAATTTTCATTTAGAATTTATTTCATTTACATTTTTAGTACATGAAATGACATTCAATGCAAGAGCCCCGGAAGTCGTTCTAAACCCGGATAAAAGCTAAATTACTTTCATAAGACTTGTCGTAGTTATGCGATTTCGTATTATGTATTCATTCATTGCGTTTATTTCAGTCAGATTATAAGCATAACCACCGCGTTTCGAGATTGCTGTTTCACGATTGAATAGCGCCGTTGTAAGCCAACCTTCGATTGTATGGCAGTTAAAAGGCATTGATTGATGTGCGATTGTAAATCGGATGCCTTAATGAAAACGCCACTTCTATACGAGACTATGATCTGTAGTTAAAAATATTGTACGGAACTGAAAAATGATTTTAAAAAGCCAATGGTTTTTATTTGTGTTATATTTTTGAATTATTTATGCTTTTAAGTCTATAATATATAAGATTCTATAATATATAGGATATCAAAAATATATAGAAAAATATTAAAGACCAAAAGCACTTCTCATGTTAAAATATACTTTATCAATCGGAAATACCGATACAGTATGTGTGTACTTACATACATAGATGATTGGCATAGACCGATAGTAACTGATATATTTGTCACATTTACAAGATAAAAATAAAGTACTTTTATATGTATTTTGAATATTATTAGAATACTTATCGTACCGAACTGCACAGTCATAATTTTAACTGAAGGAAATTGAGACAAGATAGCGTAAAGTCGAATTATTAATTTTAAAAAATATACAGCCTGCACAATAATCATTGAGAAACATATTGCGTTGAAATCACAAGTTCCTTTAAAAGTGATATTTACATTGACTCTATAGTTTTTGTTTGTAAATGATACCATAAATCGTGGACTGTTGTGTAGCATATATATCCCAAACCTAAATATACACTGACATTGACTGTATTAAAATACTGTTAATTCGCGAAACCCCTAGTATCGTATAAGAACATTACACTCGCTGTCACTACATTTACTGAACGGATAATGTCAACTAAAGTAATGACAATTTATTTAATATATGCGCATGTTTACATATTATTACTAATAGATTATAAAACTATTTCCTATATTTCCTTCTGGTTGTTGCATAGAGCGTATTTATTGATGAGCCGCCGAAGGTGGCTCCTTGGCGTCGTCTCGCTCGCACGCAGGCGATCTTGAAGTTGCGGAAACGAGACAGTATGTAGAGTGCATAACCTTCTCTCGTATAGAAGTATAAAAGCCGGCCTCGCGAGGAATCGAGCGACGATTCGGCAGACTTAAGAATGGTGAGTCTACACGCTGTTACGTCACGACCTTCATAGGCAGCTCCGATGACGTTAACGTATGCACACCTACTCCAGTTGTTAACACGTGGCCAAATGACAAACATTCACATCAACACTATTTACATAACATTTTTCTTCAGCTTTTCATTTCTCGAAAGAATTTAAAAATGAAGTCAAACCATTTTCAATTATCTGACTGTTACTTAAAAGATTTCGCGTTTTATGACAAAGTGAAGCTGAAATTTATAAGCAGTATAGTATAGTATAGTATAAATCCTCAGATTTCCTTTCAGCTTCGGGGTGTTGAGAGGGTCTACAATTTTCTAATTTTAACTAATTTTAATATTAAAAATGTTAAAAATAAGTAATGACAAGTCAAATTACGTACTTTAGCCAAGACGCGCGCACGGTTTGCTGATTATACCTAGAAAGGAAATATTCGTTATAGTGATAAATCAATGGACACGTGATGCTAACAGGAAGGTCTAGGATCAAGGCTCGCAACAAAAAGATTATCGTTGGCAACGCCGAGCGAGGATAAGCTTTGAGGCGGAAGCGAACAGAGCCGAGGCCGAGGACATGCGGCCAATTCACGAACTGAACACACAAGGCGGCCGCCCTGAAGCGGTAAAACTTTCAAACAATACTGCATAATGCCATGTTCGTATTGTCAGCCTTCTCTCAATCTATACATTATGAATACAGCAATCTAGTCTAGAATTTATCTTCTCTTAATTACCCAAATTTTTTAATAAGAATTGTTTTAACATTGGGGATGGAAAAAAAACGAACGAAAAACCGAAAACTTCGATCTGAACGCGTATTTATATAATAGATTAAATATAAATCGTGAACCGAAACGAACAGAGAATCGTTTTGCACGTGAGCACCGTACGTACGTGCTGTCAGTCAGAGATTATTTTGAAATGATTACCTATACACTTAACATGTTTTAAATACAAAGAGCAAGACTTTACTCGCGACTATTATGCAACGTTCCGCGACCCATACGCGAGCGTGTGTCGCGATGAAGGGGCAGTGGCAGGGGGAAGACCGATTATAATCCACGAGTTAGACCACACTACGAACCGATAATATTTGGCAACACCACTATTGGAAAGCAAAGACATCGATGGCTTCGCAACGTTCCACAGATACATTATAATCTAACTAGGACAGATTGATTTACAACTCAAACAAGAAACTGTGCCACCTCGGCCCTACTGCAACGCGTTCTACATTGTTTCACCATGAATATGCAGGCAGATAATCCAAATACCGTTTTACGATTAAGAAATTATTGAAGTGTTCAATTAGCGTTTGCTGGTTTACAATACTTTCTACTCTGATTCTCTTATCCCGTTACCTATTAACGCGATATTCGGGCGTCGTTGAAGACAGAAAAAATAAAAAACTAAAACTATAAATTGTTACCATTTAAATGATAGTTACTAGAAGTGTAAAAAATAGGCAAAATAAATAAAAAATGACAATAGATTCACCACCTATTTCATTGGGCTTAAAGGTAACTGGCGAAACGTGGAAGTGTACTACACTCCATTGTCTACCCCTTCGGGGATTATAGGCGTGATGTTACGTAGAAGTGTAAAAAAAGAATCAAGGTTATAAATATACGATAAAAAAGCAACGGTTTTGTCAAACATATTTGCTAATTTTTGCATGGTAACACATCTGTAGATAAAAACGCGGATTGCGGAAATGTGTAGGACATCCGCAGAATTTAAAACGATTAGGTCGACCAATTTGGCCTTAAGTTTTATTGTCCTATGAGTGACTAGATGAGTAACATGTTTGGCCAAACCTTGACTTCAGCTTAATATTATATTGTATGACCCCCACTTCCTCGATCGTTTGCGAGGGTCGTTGTCGCCAATTACATTTAATATTGTTCCACTTCCCTAATTCCGACGATACTGAAACCGAATCCGTTTTACTGATCCCAATTATATTGCCTTGTTCTGACATTCTGGTCTCTATACACTAATATAAATTGTGTTAATAATAATGAAGAAAGACAAAACGACCTTTAATCGTCATCATAATTGACATGAATTTAACAAAACAGCGTACGAGAGCGCGCGAGGCGAGCGAACTGGGACGCGACGTTGTACGGTTGATATCTGTATACGGATTACTGGCCCGTAGTCGTTGATCAACTGATACTTTATAATCATATGTTTATTATCGGCGATCCATCTTCGGCTCGAGTAGGTAGGTGTTCTCGTGGCGGCCCTGCCCAGTTGCAGTGTGTCAAGAAAGGAGCGTGGTCGGTACCAGTCAGCTCCACGGCGTCGGCATCGAGAACGCGACCCGGTTCACCGATCGAGAAAGCATCTGCAAAACTCGGTTGAGGCCGCGCGTACTCGAAGACGACGCACTTTAGTAGTTGGTCTGCTATTATACATACAAGTATACATCACACCTCACGAAACGAAACAACTCTAGTACGTTTGAGAAAAAAGCGACAGTAAACCCAAGGAACGCCGGTCTTGTCGCCGATAAACATTTGGGACAACTAAAAGCGTTTTAACTGGTACGCGACATAGATTATATTCTGGGGACGGTTTCGATATAACGTCTCCGGGCATTTCCTCTGTTTTATATTGAAGCATCTGGAAATAAACCTAGTATCTGCTGCGACAAGTGGTTTGTTAAGGAGGATATCGTGTTACCGTGTAATGAAGTGGTAGTGTTCAATGTGAATGTAACCTACGCGTGTTCGTTAATTGAACGATATTGATTGCTGCATGCTTGTTGGCTGCATGTAGCAATCATTTCTGTCCAATAGCAGCATCATTCCCTCATCGCTCATGAGCTAATCAAACAAAAATCCATTGGCGCCCAAAACATATGCGCGTTTATCATTTAGATCCGAATTTTCAAGGCGATCGTTATTCAATGTATTAAATATTTAAACATAAATTTGCACAGCTATGTTCTGGACCTTGGATTTAACGCCCCCGTTCTACTTTCTTACATCTCAACAATGCGTTAATCACCATATGCGGTAGGTCGTAATATAGTAATTCTTAATAAATATTAACGGACATTTTGACTTGGTACCTAAATTAATATTTAAGCCTAAGTCCTAAGTAGAAATTAGTTATTTAAATACATTCCTAAGTAGAAATTAATTATTTAAATACACATATAGGTCGACGCAAATCGAAAAAATAAGGCAGGCCTCGTTTAATAATTAACATAGTGATTACCAAATGAAGCTTTTACATTAAATGACAATAATTATACGTGTAAATTGATAAGCGATTTAAATATGCCAAAGTTTATGTAAACATTTACCATAGATAAAATATAACAACAAAATAAGAAAATACCTTACTAAATCGTTGCAGGGTTTTTTTTTATCACAAAAGTTTAAATATCTACTTTCTAAGAATTGACATATCCAACAACAAGTTAAACTCAAGCATTATTACTGCGGACAAAGTGAAATTTAAGATAATTCCAACAAATACATGTTCTTCGAAACTATTTCTACCTGTGCAATGTATTGGACTTCTTGAATTGATATCGTCCATTGTAATATGTCATAAGGACAGAACACCAAATGTAAAGCATCCTCGTCCTTACTACGATTTTTTTTTAAATATAAATCCAGATACATTAAGTTTTATTTTATGTACTATATTATTGGACAAAACCATTGTGTGGCGCACATACCATTTTTTTCTTGTGTTGGAAATATTTTTTGTGATTAATATAATTTTTTGACCTGTTTTGATTTTTTTTCCAAATTATTGGTAAGAAGAACTTTTCTATTATTTAACATTAACATTATTATTTAACCATAATACCATAATTAAACCCATTTCGTAACAGTTCTTTGTTTCAAATACTTTGGGATAAACAGTCGGGTAAAAAGAGATGAACAAAAGTAAATTCGCGGACTCATCTGCATAAGAGGTAAGTGTTACATTCACCAAGTGTTCATTCTTCATTTCTCAAGTCTGTTTCGGGTCATGCGGCGCGGTAAGGGGCACAAGGTAAAAGATGGTGCATTGAATGTGGCCTTAAGCCCAATAGCGATCTGCGACCGTGTCGCTTCCTATTGGCGTGGAGGCGACAATGTCAGCGCTGCTGTCGGTGACGAAGGTGACGAAGTCGCAAAGGTCGATCACCATTCAATCATCTGCTAGCTATATACACATGATATCGCCTCTGTATACACACGACGTGATACTACCTCTACAAATGCTACCTCACAATTAAAATTATGCAATCGATTCTCAATCATTCGCACGTGATATTATCGATTTAACATCACCGAAATGTAATAAACCCTTGAAAGTAACTTTTAAAGGCGACCTCTATCGTAAACAACTTTTCATTACCGCGGTGGAGACGGGGGTCGCCATTCTAATAGTTGCATTCATTTACTTGAAAGGCTTGAAACACTAGGAAATGAGAAGAATACGTTTAGTACGATAGAACGGCAGGCGAATAAAATGTGTCAATACAACGGAGCAAAAATCTGACCTTTGGCCAATTTGTAATGTATTAAATTGTCATACTGCTATATGTACGAGAAAATATTAAAAATACTTTTTGAAGTAATTTTTGAAAGGTACCTGTTGATATCATTCACTAAAGGAACTCGAAAGTCTCAGCCGTAGTTACAGGGTAAAACATTCTTAAAACAAGTACGTAACCAACAATGCGAAAAGCACTGACCCTAAACCATTGAATAAGAGCGAGGGAGGTGAAACACAAATACTCAACTTTTACGGGTCAACCAACAGGGGCTGTTCGCCGGTGGGAGGAAGGGCGGGCGAAACGAAGGGCGAAGGGATCGCGGGAGGGGCGGGGGGCTGGGAACCCTGACACAGATCCCAACCCATCAGTGAAGCGCCTGAGAGACCTCGAGATTCGGCTGTTATAATGTCATCGATTCCTCAACGCACCATTCCATGTAACGAACAAAATGGGTCAACGCGCTCTTCTCGGCAAGCATTGGAGTGAGCGCTGTGTCCCCATTACGAATAGCTCCCTCGGCCAATTAACGCCACGCGCGACCACTATCTAAATACTGCCTGCTATTCACTTCATCTACGATTATTGTCACCCTGGTAGCATTCAATGCGTAATTTATTTACGACGGTTTCAAAACGTTTAGAGAGATTTTTTTTTATGTGTCGAAAGGAGCAGCGCGTATACAAATTAAGGTAACGTAACGAACGTGAGCCGGTCTCGTGACTATTTGACGGTACCACTTTCAGCTTTGCAGTGACAGCACCAGTGAACGTTGCAGCCGAGTTGCGACACTCGCTGCCAGGGCTCGATTGAGGATAGATCGCTACGCCGGTACATAATACCGACAGACGTATTTCATTAATTCTGCGTACATTAACTACATAGTTAAATGAACATTACGTTTTAATATATAAAGTTTTTCTTAATGAAATGAGAAAACGAAATTGATTTTTTTTTGTTTTACATTTGTCGTATAAAAAAAAGGCTTTTACTCGTTAAAGATTTCTTATTCGTTGTTAACTTATTAGGATTGACTGTTTTTAATTTAAAATTAATCAACACTTGAAAGAACACTAATGTATAATAAATTCCGAAAGCTATTCGTATAGTTGTATTGAACGTTTAAAATTTAAAGAAGATGCGTTCTTTCTTCTTGAACCATACGTACCCTTAAATCTGAGTATAGAATAAGAGAAGCAATCAACAACAGAGGTCAGAGAGTTTCTAAATTTTGGTGGGGTCGTAAGTGAAAAGTAAATGAAAACAATCGCCTCGTGCGTTGCAAAAACATGATCGTGATGAACATAAAGAGGGGGAGGTGCGTCAAATACAAAAGATACATAGTCTTAATTAGTTATACTTAGTAACTTAGTTATAATAGTTACTAAAATTCGTTATCGAAACAAGAGAAGACAGCTAACAGTTCGCTTAACTCGTAACACTTAGTAAACTCACAGATAATCATCTTTATAGCTATTTATTATCTTATTTAATTAAGATAAGTATTTAATTAAACCATTCATAACAGAGTGTAGAACAATTAAATACACTTTCAACAAATCACAAGCGAGTATTTTACAATGAAAAATATACATTTTTCAAAGATGGTAAAGGAGAATTGCCAAGAAATCGACCTATCTGTAGAATAAAGTTCCATAAGAACATGTGACATGTAGCAGTGATAGCCTAGTGGTTTGAAATTCGACCTCTCACTCCGGGAGACCGGGTTCAAATCCTAGCGCGCAC
>DWJK01000657.1:0-20624 GCA_018248815.1 Croniades pieria auraria
ATTAAAATCCATTCAGTAGTTTTTACGTGAAAGAGTAACAAACATCCATCCATACTTACAAACTTTCGCGTTTATAACATCAATAAGATATAAGCAAGAAACCAAGAGAGATGTCGATTTACTAGCAGTAAAATAACTGTCATTAACTTATTACCTGTCATTATTACTAATATAAAATTGACACGTATCACCACTGAAAGTACCAAAGTAGTCTTGAAAATTTATTATTTTTCCTTTTCAATACTCATTTACTGCCACAGTAATTTGTAACTATCTTTAAACTTCTGTTGGCTAACTCTCTGTTGTTCACGAGTTTTCTGGAAGGATTAATGACGTTGTATCAACAAATGAGCATTGATTGTTAAAAAACTCACCAACACATCTGGTCTTGCGTAAGTCGACGGTGTAGAGATTGCCCGAGCTGGTGGTGTACAGCAACACGCGTCGGATGAGCATGAGCCACGTGCCTTGCCACTCGCCGCTCACACCCTCCTACGAATAAAAAAGAAGGTTTAAATGCCAATGTTAAAATTAATAATAACCTCTTACACATATTATGGGATATCCTTAAAAAGGTTTGTTCGCGCAATCCTAACAACCGAAAGGGTAGGTACTGTTACTAAATAATTGATAAAATTGCTGTAATATAAGAATGTAATGTATGAACAAGTAAAATGACTGTTAAATGTCATTATAATTTCTAATATGTATTTTTACTCGACCTAGTGAGAATGGAGTACCTTCCAATATAACTAATAAATAAAATTTTAAAGAGGAACAAATTGCGGTCGTTGTTCTTAAAACCTGCATATGTATTTCTTTTCCTTGTCACTCGTTATGACTAATGAACTGACGGATACGTCACGTGGATATCATCTATAGGAACGCAGTTAGTGTCGAGGCAGTGCTTGGCGATATTCGCTATGTAAACGTTTTACAATCTGATAAAGTGAAGATCTGGATATCATGCAGTATTTACATGTACATATGTAGACAATCACGCTAGATTCGTTACGGGGGTATTCGTGTCATACGTCATCTTCATCATCAACATCAGCCTGTCTCAATTTACTGCTGGATATATGTCTCCCCCAATGAGCGTCATCGCATCCTGTCCTCGGCTTACCGAATGCAGCATCATGTATAAATATATTATACTAATTTCTTAGTATAGTGAGTACATATACTTTTTATATCCCAATACAGTGCTTTTTATAATAATGCTTTTCATCTCCTAATACAATTTTACGTCCAATGTTTAGTTATTACATAAGAACAACCGATATAGGTATTTGACTCAGCAAACAACAAAAAAAGTGAAGTATTTGTAAGTGCTGCTACGGCTAAAGTGTCATAATTTCATTTTTAGATGTTGTAAGCCATTAAATGCTATTGAATATTCATAAGCCGTTGGTTTTCAGCGAACAACTGACGTCGAGCATACGGGCTCCTCATTTAAGTTTGTTTTAATAAAAGAAAATGTGTAATATGTACATTCGCGTTTACTTTCACTAAGTGCCGCTTTGACGTCGTCTGAGAAATAACTAAACAAAAAAATGTTTAACTAGGACTTAACATCTCTGAGGGTTTCATTCTCAGATCTGTGACATATTAGCGACTTCCGTACTCCTCTTTGTACACTGTTCGACCACTAACAACCACTAGCAGTTAAAAAATCCATTTATAAAATCATGCACGTGGCTTTCGCTCACTTGACCTCTATTTGTGTTAATTACTTTGGATATTACAAAACCTTTGTTAAAAATTAAACGCGACCAAATTACGTAGTTTTCTTTTCTTGTCACTTCCGTAAATTGGCAGCTTTTTCTCTTCACACATCTTTATACTGTTCATCTGAATAAAAATCGCTCATATAATAAAAATATTAATCACGCTACAAATACTCGTTACTTGCCAATAATCCTACAACCTTCATTTGTTGTTATATATCCGAATCACTCTGACAGTTACAACATTCGTTAAAGACGACACCGCCACCGCGTCGACTCTACCCAGTCAACAAGAATGTTGACTACAAGTGTATAGTTAACCAATTATGTAATAAATTTTTCAGTAACGTCTCATGTGATTGTCGCTGTCTGAAGTTATCCGTCCTCGATTAAATTTATTATACTACGCAGTTTTGAACAGGATTTTTTTCATTAAGTTTCATCTTAATAGTATTATAGTATCCTTCCGTTAGTTTATTAATAAAAGTGCGAAAATGTTAAAGATACGGTTTACAACAGAATAATTCAAATTCCTAAAAGTATGGACTAATTTATTAAACTATATTTCAAGATCTGTTACGTAATTTTAATCATGTAAATACAGTTCTACGGCTATCTGATACAAATTAAACTAAGAGGTCACGAACAATAAGCCGAATAGCCTCTTGGTAATTATCAAGTTAAGGTAAATTTTAAGCGCATTTCTAAAATGTCGTGATGATGATCAGATAACGAGATTGATGTATGGTATATAATCTATAGCCGGCCAGGTGGGATGACGATCTGCGAAAAGCTGGAGGCAGAAGCGGGATGCGGCAAGCCGAGGACAAGGCGTAATGACGCTCGTTGGGGGAGGACTACGCCCAGCAGTTCATTGATAGCCTGATGATGATGAAAATGATGATGATATCATATATATATATATATATGTTTAACATCATTCCATTATAATATGTTTTAAACAAGTTAACGCAAACTAATCGTGATAACATTTTTATTTTATGACATTTACGCTTAAACCGACTACAATCTATTTCAATTCACTTTCATAGTTCCTAGGAACTATGATATAGACGAACTGTCTTTATCTAGATTTATAAATATTTCAATCAAACCCATTCAAAAATTGTATCAAATATAGATACGTCATGGAACAATTAATGGGAGATTCACGTCGGATGTGACACAGACCAAACGGGACAGAAGATAAACTGAACCCAAGAAGCGCATTGAGAACTTGCTATAGATTCGAACTAACCCTAAGTATTGCACCCTAACACAGACATACACCATACAATTAAGACAATTTAAAAGCCAAACTTTAATGCTGTAGAGACAAGATTAAGTTTTAACACTTCACTGCCATCTTCATCAGAATATATATACAATAATACATGTATATTTCTATATCTGAAACACCCAACCTAAAACAGAAACATTCTGATGAAATAAATAAAATACATACAATCACAAATACAAATCAAAGATATGTAGCGTCAAGACATCATTTAATTACGCCCTGTAATGATTTGTTCGACAAACCGCCCAATTCTTCTCCACTCGAAAATAAGCTCACCCCTATTCCACGGTGGGACGTATACCATATCTGGTGAATCGTGGAAGAATACTAAACTCCTTGGAGGAAATACAGATATAATACATGTAACATTATGATAATTCTTAACTCTAAAAACGTCCGAACATTAAAAATTCGTAGTCGATCAGATCGAAATACTTTTGCTGAAATAAATAGCCGTTCCCATAATAGTCAATACTATTATCGGCGGCAATACTTTTATCTTGGCTAAGTCCCGTAAATATTACTCAGTTCCAATTTATTTAATATCGTGGTGAGATAAAAATTATAATTGCCCGCTTTAATCCCTGTAATCTCCAAATAGATCCGAGCAGTCAAATGCGAATCGTGTTCTGTTTTGTTATAGAAATAGGACATTCTTCCATAATTGAAAATCATACCGCACATACATACGTACATCCATGAGCTCGACAATACATGTGTAGGTACTCGTGTGTACGTACTTTCTGTAATTTCTAATGCAATCACTTTTCGTATTTTTTGGCCTGGACTGGACACGAGATTACGTGTGCAGATTTAGGCGCTTATGTATATGTGTATATATATATATATATGTATATATATATATATATATATATATATATACGTGTGTGTGTGTGTGTGTGTGTGTGTGTATTTATATATTTATATATGTATATGCTGATGGACGCTGGAGTAGAACGACGCCAGAGGTCAGATGTATTGATAGGTTAAGTACTATCTGATGGGCGAGTATATATTTAGTGCTCGCCATTCTCAGCCTACCCCAGAGGACACCTGGAGTGGTGGTATAATAATAATGTATACATACAAAGTTCTTATCCACATATACAAATAAAATTATACAGTACAAGTACAATACATGCAAGTACACACAACTAGTCACATTTATGCACACAGTGATATGTATGAAAACCAGTTCGCAAATGTATATAGCGTTAACTCGTATGCATTGAATTCACGGGTAATGTTGATCTTTAAAAACATGTAGAGTATTTGCAAATGCGCTTTGGTCTCTATGGAAAAGTTAGGTTTGTTCTGGTGTATCTTTATCGCTTGCAGGATAATTCATGTAAACGACTATCTCCTTTTAATTTAAATCTTTAGGGTTCACTGAAACGTTTCAAAATAATTCAGCCTCAACGTGCGAATCGTATAAATGTTTACTGGCTGTTATAAATTAGCAAGTAGCATGTTCCCAGGGGAACAAAAACAAGGGCAAAACGACAACATGAAACGGCCGGCTCAGACTTGGTACTTGCGTCCAAGTTTGAAAATAAACATTATATTGGAAGGAGGTTAAAAAGGAGTCAATGATCGTTCACTCATTTCGCAAAGCAACACAATGGCGGTACGGTTGCAAATAAATAAAAAACATCTGCACAGGCATTGTGCCCGCTGATAGCGCTGTGTAAAAAATGTTCCTAGATTGAAGTTATCCGCGTTGCAATACTCCGCGAAGGCTAATTTACCAACACTTTCATTTAACCACTTAATACATTGAGTGTCTCGTCACACGTAAATGGACCGACATAATTAATTCGTGTACATTAGGATACATAATAAACTATTTGTATTTTTGGTATTGTTGTAAAGAGAAACTACTCACAATCCTCTTAGTCGAACATATTATGGTACTTAGCGAATGTATCCGTGCAATGAATTCTTAGGCATGCCTTATTGGTAATGCGTGCCCCCAGTGCTGGTTGCAATGACTCAATCCATTGTACATTAGCAACTAGTTCATTCATCGCAGAGGAACTAAGTACTCTCATTCGCATTCCATATTCGGTTTGTAGGTTATCGAGCCAATTTATTACGGCCGACTGCAGAATAAAGCGTGCATTCATGTCCTTAAACTGCTGTCTTTGATATCTATACTCTGACAAGTCATTGTTATGCATATGTTATGGATTCTTTCATTTTGCTCGCGCGCAGACAATAATAAATAAATAAAGCGAATGCATTGTTTTAAATTTCACTGATTGTACAACACTGTTTTAATCAATATTAGAATATCTTTTGTAGCGATAAGAAGTCGGGCTATAGATAAAGCAAGCAACTGATAGGCCATGTGCACATGTAGTTGTGATTGCATGCGCACCCATTGCGATGCGTGTCTTTCTTGATTTTCTTACGCTGGGCCATTGATTGAGAAGACGACTTTAATTATTTATTGGCACTTAGTGTGCGTAAAACACTTATGAGACGCGTAAGGCTCAGCCGGAGAACTCTGGTTTGAGCAACAGACATCAGGGGATAAATAGCATTATTGTAAAACTGCACATATAGCATTGCGCTTATACTTTATGATGACCACTTTTATTGTATCTATTTCATCATAAACATTTTCGCAACCCGATGGTTTTAGAATGTCAACAAAAATATGTTGTCATTAGCATATAACACGATATATTTTTATCATCTTACACTAAACATCAGTAGGTAAAAATACCATGTTGCTTTAATTATTGTCACTTCAATATTTTTAATAAAAAACAGTCTGTACAAGAGAAAAGCTCTTATGTTTTCTAATGAACCTGAAGTTTTTTTGAATTAAGTTAGATTATATTTAAAAAAATATAACAAGACATATCAATCTTCAACAGATTCAAAGTGACCATAGAGCTGACTAATTTTATAACAAAAGCAATGTCTCTCATCAAAATGAGAAAGTAAAGTTATAGCATGGAAAACAAATCTTGGTCTTCAAATCACTTTCATATGATCCTACAGGCCTATATGAAATGAATATATCTCATCTTATTACCGTGTTTAATGAAATTTGACATAATGTTGATATACAATGGTAACCATTTAATTATGTTTAGTATGTAACCCTACTTCAACAATTTCACGTCCATCTCAAGAAAGCTGTTGGAAAATAAAAATATAAACACACCTTGAGATAACACCAGCCACATCTTGTGAACTCTGATGTGTATTTTGAAGGCAACCCTTGGATTAAGTATTCTGTGATTTTTTGGGCCCAGTTGCGACGTTCCGATGCACTTGCACAGCTGAACAAGACCTTCCGTGGACTGCTGCGAACTCCAGAAGAAACTATCAATTCGAAGCAGTAGGAATTGCTGGTGGTGCTGTAAAAAAATATTGCTATGAGAGAAAGTTACTGTAATGTGTTAATCTTCATTAAAATAATTAGAAATGTTACATAACATAACACCACACCTGTATGTCTCTGATGTGGTGGGCAGAGTAGTATATTACTCCCACTTTTCACCAGTTATAATATACATTTAATGAAATAGAGGCAAGCCTATCATCATTCAGCAGGCATAAATCCAGAATTTGAGGAATTATTGTGATCTTTTAAATTAGAAAAACCTAATAGTAATTTATATAGTTAGCTGGGAATGAAAGCCAGGATACCTTGCCATAAACCTTACAACCATTAGAGAAACAGGCAGTTTACAGAGACATATCAAATGGTATAAATGCTGATTTGATTGCTTTATTAGTTGAGTGGTAGCGTGTGTCACTGCTGACTGTATGGTCATGAGTACAATCCCTGTGTTGCCTACTAATGGGCTTTTTTAACTTGAAGTTTCTAATAATCATTTAGAGTCTGTGTTTGTGCCCTGCATATGGCAATAGCTTCTCCCTCTATTCCACAGTGGGATGGAAACATGAAGTGCAGGAGTGTAGGTACTATTCATCTCTGTCTACCACTTCTGGGAGATACTCACATGATGTTACATTCATTCATTATAAAAATTGAGAATTGTACCATTGACATTGTCTATGTTATAGAATTGGGACACCTGTTATGATAGATATAGTCTAAATAGTAATAAATAAATAAAAAAATATTTTTAACAAATGCTCTTCAATGATCAAATAAATGCTCAAATAAATGATCATTTAAATATAACTTACCTTGATGATAACGGCAGAACAATTTGTAGTGAATATATACTGTCCAAAGTGTACGCCTCCTTGAGAATTGAATTAGTAACATCTGAGTAGCACATTAATTTTTGATCAGATAGAACACAGTATCGTGACTGAGAATTCTTGAATAAATCTTCCACTACTCCTGACACCACTTTACTCAACATTCCACTGAAGTATGGCATTGCCTGGGTATTTATGGCAGGTCTTTCAACAAGTTCCACTTTCTGTACATTCTGTTTGTTGGATTTGTTTAAAACATTGTCAAATTTGAACATATTAGAAAACTTTTTCATTACTGTTGGTTTGGTCTCCTCTGTTGTGGCTGTTTCATTTCCATCATACCAATTGGAGTTTGTGTCTTTACTAGGATTAGATGTGGCAGCTATTTTTGGGGTATTGTCTATGGTGAATAAACTGTCAGATCTCTCGGGTGGAGTTGGAGGATTGAAATAATCACTTTCACCAAAATCATATACACCGTCCTCCCCATTGTCTGTTGTTAATATAGTGCCATATGTATCTCCAATCAAAAACGATTCCAACAAAAGCAATTCATTACTGATACCTTCATAGTTTTGAGCAGTTTTCTTTGCATTTAAGGGATCAAACTCGTATATTGTACTTTTGCTAGGCCTTGGTTCTATTTCACTATTCATTTTAATGGACTGATGTGGCAAAGTCCAATTCTCATACATTGAATTTTCTCTCATATATTCTATAGCACTTTCTCTCTTCTTCCTCCTCTCTGGCACCTCAGGAGCTGATATTGCACTCACTATACTGTTAGTTCTTGATGGCCTTGGAGTATCATATGTGAGTTGCTCATGTTCTGAATTTAAACTATCATTATGTTCATAGTCTCGACTGTCATGGGAGAAATCACTAACAGTGTCAGAATTGTTCGAAAAAAGAGACAGGTCGTCTAAGTTTGATTGGTTTAAATTTAAAGCAGGCAAGTTGTTAGTTTGTATGCCTTCACCTTCATTTTTATACCGCTTTTGTTCTAATAGGGGAGAATGGAACTGTATATTATCAAACAGGCTAACATCTACTACAGGCATGGAAATGCACCTCTGTGGGTCTTCATTTCCGGCATTATCAGGTTTCTTTGAAGATCTACGTAATTTTAGACCAGCTGTTCTAGTCCCTTCTATAACTGATTTTGTCACTGAATCCCTTACCGCTCTAGATGTATTGATAGTTTTTTCAAGAGTACCTTTAGCGAATTTTGAACCATCGACGAAAGTCTTCTCAAGTTTTTCATTGGCAGATTTGGCAGATGTACTGACTTTTAAGGCTACGTCTTCAGTTAATTGCTTTGAAGCTGTTGTGATGGTCTTTAATATTTCGGTAGCCGAAACCTTTTCGCTATTCCCTAGTACTTTCGTTCGGGGAAGTGGAACTGGCTGCTTCACAGGATCAGTTTGCTGCACACATGTGCTCCGGGGCTTGGGCACCGGAGGCGTATCCATCAGTCAAATTTACAAGAGCCACAAGTCTGGTACGACTATTTGGACAGTAATGATAACATTGCTGACACCAATCACATACAAAAATTCAAATGATATGACTCACTGTGCAGGATTTAACCTAATATAAATATCAACTCCAATCTAATTTTACTTATTATAATGCATTATTTGTCATTTGAATAATAAATATAATATGAATAAAAATTAGATAAAATATAATAAAACAAAGCAACTAAACAAAACAACACCCAGGGAGGTGACTACACCTCCACCTCGTATATTTGCAATGTACTACAATGTTGCCCTTTAATGCACTGTTACTTCCTTTTCATCATTTGTGATAATTAATCGGGAAGTACTAGAGCTCACATAATTTATATTATGTAAAATGTATTGTATTATACTTTGTAAAATGATTCAAAATATTCGATACACACTTTACGTACATTGTGTTGAAATAAGATACGTTGTATTTATCTATTAATCGCGATGCTTATCCTAATTATTCACTTATGTCGAGGCAGAGAAAAAGTTCCGATGCCATGCTGAGATACCGGAGTATCATAAGGGGTGACTGAATTGTCTGGCTACCGACGGGCAACAGCGTTGATGGTGCGAGAATCCATTAGCTGCGATCCCTAACCCGCATGTCCGACGTGGTGATTATGGACAATAATCTCTCAGAAGTGGCCTATGTCCAGCACTAGACTTAAATGGGTCTATGATAACGATTGTTATTATATTGAAAACCATAATTTGTATGTATAGATGTCCGCCTTTACAAATATTGTGAGAAATAACTTCTTCATGACTTTAAACTTCTAAAAAAGTTTAATCAATGAATTTATTCTCAGATTACGAACAGGAGCCTAAACATTTCGATTAAAACAAATTTTTATCTACTTTACACATAAAGTAAGATAACCGTATACATTTCAATTTGAGCAACAGTGATAAGACAATTAGAGCATTAAAATAATGTGTCCTAAAAGTGAGCAAAATATATTTCCTGGTAACATTGTAGGTGATGAAACTGACAAGCCTTCAACTGTAGTCATACTACATAGATATTAAGCGATGGCATGTCAAAACGTCAAGCCACATTGTATACAACTAAATTTCTTTTCAATTTTTATACTGATTATTGGATTGCTTTAGGGTAGATTTTCTTTGTGAAATAGAATTAGTCTTTGATAAGACCGGCTTCCATCATCCATCTGGATGGATAATAAACAAAAAACTAATAATATAATAATTATTGACAACTGATGCCATGCATATAGATACTATTGTCTATTATATAAAATTATTATTTTTATTTATACTTACATTCTTTGTAATTTACACTATTTGTACTCTAATTTTCAATGATATTTATTTAAATCCGTTTTTCGTCTACAAAATAAGCAACACTTTTTTTTTCCTCGTTTTGCTTTCATCATTATCAGCTTTATATTTTCTTTTTACAGCCATAATAAAAATAATATATGAAATCGTACTCAAGACTAATCATACAAGGGCTATATCACTCTTTTATTTCCTATATTTGCAATATATATAGCTACTAATTAACGTGAAGTGCAATAGAAACGGAATTTGAAAAATGTTATAATAACATTAACAAAATGTATAGATAGGCATAAAAATTATTTATCTATGAAGTAACTGTGGTCGGTTAACCTAAATCAAATCTGGATACTTTTTGTGCGTTTATACCGGATGGTAGGGTTTATAATAATATAAGGGTAACCAATAAAATGATAAAAGCCATTTTATAATGCACATTTATTTATCCATACAGAAAAATCACAATTGTAAAAGCGGTTACAAAGTCCATACAGACCATATTTCGAAGACAGTAGGGATTACGATACAGTCTAATGTATGTTTCTAAACAGTTACATTTCCGCCTGCAACAACTTCCAAAAGAGTTTAAACAATTTTGTGCGCTTAATTAAATGCATGTATGTTTAAATGGTGTATGACATGTGTTAAATAGTTAATTAATACGACTATGGTACGCTGTGCTTCGATTGAATGAACTTATCCAGCTGTAGGACCTTGAACCAACAAATTATGCATTACATTCATTAATATTGATTACAAATAAGACATTGTTCATAAAACTCGAGTTATTTAACTACTCTCATACTTAATTCGTAATATGACTACACATTGATATATTCGTAAATAAAATTAATGTGATGACACTAAAGTAAATCCTGGTCTTATGATAGCATACTATATTATGTAATAAGATACATTTTTCTTAATATTATGCATGTATATTAAAACAATTTTAAAGGCTAAACAGAAATAATTATAACGTAAAATTAAATAACAAAAATATATGTACAAATTTAGCAATAAATAATTATTAAAAAATAATATAGAAAGTATGTCAGTAAATATGTAAATAATCTAATATATAAATAAAAATGAAATTATATAATTATATGGTTTCCGTGATGTCAAAAAAAAAGCTTTAAATTGGAATGAAATTATCTAAGGAAACAATATATAACTACTACACTTATTCTATAGACTACTATGTATCATCTACGGCCACATAGAAAGAGGATGTTTACATTTAACATATAACTATTAATTGTTACGACACAGGGTGATGACCATCAAACAATCGAATAGACAAACATGACCAGAGTGTAATAAATTTCACAATAAGCACCCCTATTATAATTGGCCTAAAAAGCATATTTCGTGAGCACTAAAATGCCACGGATACTCAAAGGATGTTCTCATAACAAAATTCAAGAGCAAATGAGGCAATTGAACGAAATAAACCTATTATTATAAAGAGTAGAACAAATAAAGTATAGTGCATATACCATGAAATTATATACTTAACTACAGTAAGGTTTTTAATATAACATGTTGGGAATGATTTTTTTAGATAAATCTTGCATCCTATTTTTTCCTAAATCATATCAAAGCCAACTATTCAATGTACATAAATACATGTACCTATCAAGAAATTGAATATAAGGGGTATTACAGTAGTCCTATAAATGTATCACTTTAATAATAAAACAATCATTGATATTGGCACTAGAAACATATTGTGAAAAACAGGTAAATAGTATAAACACTAAGTTATTATCAAAAACAGTAAATTGTGATATAAAGTGACATAAAATTGGAAAAAATCCATTCACCTTTAATAGATTGTGCCAATGGTTGCTAAATGCCAACTAAATGCACCTGCGGGAAGCCTACAATGTTACTGTTCGAAGTGTCAAGATGTCTATCTGTCATGGTGAAAACTGTCAACCATGAAGCAACATAAATACATTAAATGCAATACCATATTATTACTATATCCAATAATGACTAACACTAGGTATAACATTACCAGATGCAATACGATTACATTTACATACGAACTAGGTTAGAAATTACTTGTTTCATAATAATCACATCAATATAATTGTGTGTATTAAAACAAAGATACAAGCTGTTTGCCCATCGAATAAGTGTAACAACATACGAGTACTTATCAACCACATGATAAACAAGATCTTAGTTTATAACATAATGGCAATCACATACTGAAGCTAAATGTGAGCAGTGCAGGAGTAGGTGGAGATGCAAACAGCTAGTTGTCTGGGAATAAAAATGTCACTTGGTTGGTAGGTGTCGACAACACGAATCGAGACAGATCCTATTAGTGATAAAAGAGGAATATAAAATTCACTAAAGATAAAAGAACAGTACAAATTCAGACTTACATCAGTCTTGTCTCGAAACTTGAATAAATCCGAGTAACAATTTCAATCAAAATTTTGCAAAAATAACAATCGTAGCAAGTTTATAAAGTACTTTGAAAAAAATTACAGAAATTAACATTAAATCAGTATTGCGTTGAAAGTTATTCAGTAAATTTATAGAAAGTGAAATAAGAGTAGTTTTGCCAGCTTCCATCTAAACTGTGCACGCATTTAAGTCGTTTTCATTTTTAACGTACACATCATTTGTATATTCTGATAGGTAAACATTGTCTCGTAATAATAGATATTTTGTTTCCTGAACCTGTTGTATGGAGACCATGTACTGACAAGGTTCAACAACAGTTTAAGATTTCATTTATATTGAAGTTGAGTAATTCAGGACGTATCGATCAAACGATTAGCGCAATGTCCTGAGATATCAACAAACATGTTTCTGAGCGACGATAGTCATCGTATTCACTTTCAGTTACGTGACGCAGAGTTACCAATACTTTAATATTCCAACAACATCAGATTACATGTTGTAAGCAATATATATCGCATCGATTTGATCAGATAGGAAACCATCTCGGAGATGCATGCGTTGTTTCTCGCCGCGCGAGTTAATTGGCACCACTCCTGGATCAACTACCACCACTACGCCGACGATAAGATGATGCTCTTCCAAGACCGTGTTGGTCACCAGCGGGACAAGGTTGAGTGCCTCGCTGTCATTGCCGTCCAGTTCCACGACTACCACCAGTAAGTTAGTCCAGGTGAAAACGGCACTGAAACGTTCAAATATTTATTTGATGGATTTTGCATTTATAAAACACCTAGTTAAGTTTAGCTAAATTAATAATTTAAATTTTACAACAACACGTACCATTCCGCAATTTTCTTGTGGCATCTCATCACAGAATTTTCAATATCGATGGGGTGGTAACGCATGCCTCGCAACATGATGGTCTCGTCGAGCGCGCCCACCACGAATACGGCGTCGTGCGTGTCGTGCGACTCTGATGCTCCCATGCCGCTTACACTACCACATCCAGATGCTAAGGACTCGGTGTCACTGTCACGAGCCATCAGAGATGTGTCATCGGAGCAGCTAGCTGTTGCAGTGCTTATTTCAGTTCGCCGCAAGAAGCCCAAATAGCCAGTTCTAGCATAAACCTCTCCGGTATTGCCTGTGACCAATTGAGCGCTGAAGTGGTCAGCGTAATCGCTTTCGTCGCCATAAATAGTGAAATATCCGCTCGCGTTGTGAGGGGACTGAACCCAAATTTCACCTAAGTGGGAATCGCCACATTGACCTTTAGTTTCAGGGTTCGCTGTTATCACTTTCACACCGGGCAGCAGCTTGCCGGACTCCATTAGACAAAGCGAATGGGGACTGCCTCGTTCGACTAGCGAAACTCTATCGTTGCGAAGGGCTCGCAGATCAACGTAAACCGTGGAAGGTTCGGGACTAGATGCGCCTTGCAGGCAAATGGCTATATTCACTCGACATCCGAAAGATGTGGACACGGCTCTGGGACTAAGACCGAGAGCTGAAAAGAGTTTCGAGAATGATGTTGTTAAATGCATTCTCGGGCGTTCTTCGGCAACAACAACGCAAGTTCTGACGCAAGCCAAGTTAATTCCCTTCGATTTAAGCTGATTTACAGAACTTCCTAAGCCCTTTGTGCATAATTCCATAACACCATATGAGCAAAATGTATCACGCACTTTATATTGGGAAACAGCACTAAGCCAGAGAGCGGGATTAATTTCAACTTCTGAAGGTGGAATAAGAATGGAATGATGTCCGGAATATATGCTACTTAGGCACCAGAGAGCAAAGCCTAGTCCGCAGTAGGGGTCCAGGCACAGAGCAATGTGACGAGATGGATATAGCTCGCAGGCGATCTTCATAGAACGGCAGAGGGAAGTAACAGCCGCATGAGACATTTTAATGCCAGCCAACATGCCCGTGGTCGACACGCTGAAGTCTAAGTACGCTAGCATTTCAGCTGTAGGCGCACGGTACAGAATAGGGAGTTTTTTCTTAGGCATGTCATCTGTATCGAGCGTTATAGGCCAAGCTTTGCTATCCAGCACGTTGCTGGCCTCCTTGGAGCGAAGTAGCTTTATCACTGACTGGTTGGAAAGCACTAGTGTGGCCTTGCTCACGTCTACAATCATGCGGACCGTGGGTAAAGTGGTGTGAAGATTTTGAGGGTGTGGCGGGCGAATGGTAACTGGTACTGCGCCCACGTACAGACAACCATAGAAGGCGCAAATGAGATCAAGGCCAGGCGGGAAAATGAGAGCGACATGGTCCCCGGTGTTTACGCGACCTTTTTCCAGGAGTAAGTTGCCAATCCTTTCCGCTTTCTTGTGTAGCTCAGCGCACGTCAGGGCTTTGGAAACGGCTCCCTTTGAGTTGAGTAATGTGAAGATCACGTGGTCCGATGTGCTCTGAGCACGCCATCTCAGAATCTGAGATATGAATTGATACTGGAAAGAGAATAAAGCGTATAATATATGGAAAATTTAATTCACTATATAACGACTATATTGTTGTAAGAATAATTATGTACCTTGCGTGCTGCATCAGAGTCATCCGTATAACCCATGTCACGGCCCTGTGCCGATGCCAAACGGTTTCCTTGCACCAAGTTTCCCACTATGACGGACGCCGGACCGACATCTGATAAGAACAAAAAACATTTATCTAGCACACGTTTTTTACAATTATTGAAATAAATGAACAAAATGTGTTTGTTTATACATTTGCCTGCACCTGAATGAATTTCTCTCGGCTTGGGTAGATTGGTGACGCAAGTGTGCGGGCACATGAGCACGTTGGCCGGGTGCAGCGTGCCGTCCAAGAACCGCCTTTTGCACTCGCTCAGGTGTATCCCGCCCAGTGGAGTTTTTGGCAGGTAGTTAGGCTGAACCAGCGCCAGGCAGTAGATGCCGACTTGATGGATGGAGTCCACGGCTTGCAAAACTCGAGACATCCATTGGAACGACTGAAGAGGAAAAATTTTGTATTGTTTGTGACATTAAATAATTACTAATATACCTGTTCAAGAGGAAAGTTTCAGTGTATTGTTAATTCAAACACGGCATCAATCGTATGTTTTTAGTAAAGTGTTTGTAATCTGGAGGTTCAGTTTCGGCTGCTATTTTGAATAGATGTATCGAAACACTCACCTCTTCCTCTCCGCAGTCAGGCCGCTGTTCAGCGACGATGCAGATACGTTCGTCGCGCAGGACGCGTACAGAGAACACGGCTATGCGGCCACGATATATGAACTTCATCGGCTCCACCGCCAGCACTGTTGCGATGATGTCGTCCATGTTGTGCTTGCGACCAGTCACCGTCATCAGACCATCACGGGAACCGCACACAAACACAAGACCTGAGGAAATTTAATCAGGAAAACCGGGTCGTATGATTACAATATAACAAGGTTTACGTGATTTAAAAAATACAGGGAATTATGAGAAGCATTTTGCTAACCTCCAGGCCCTAAGAATCCAAGTAGGCCACTGCGTACGTAATGTTCTTCACCAATCGGCTCGCCATCAGCATCCAGGGGGCGAACTTTAAACACAGTATTAGTGAGCCCAGCGAGGCCCCAGTAGCCAGAGCCCGTAGCTCCGGACAGCACGCATATTTCTCCAACCTCGTCAGTCTTGCAGAGAAAGGCTGGACCTTCCATTTTAACTACTACGATGACACCTGTCGAATAATGGATACATATTAATTTTACTGTCGATGGTGTCAAACATTTTTGTTTTTATGTAATTTATCAATTGTGTTTATTTTAGGAGAACACGCTTAACTATTGTAAGAAAAGCAGGTAAGCAAATAACATGTCAAGTAAAACTAAATATGACCATAAGGGCATAAATTCCTAGTATGTGTATATGTACGTAATAAGAGTGCACGTACACGAGGGCATGACTTGTCCGCAGTCCTGCAGCGTGAGCGAGGTGAGGGAGTTCTCGGCGTCGACGCGCACCACGCCGTATGAGAGGCCGGACATGGAGAGCACGCCGCGGCCGGCCGACGAGCCGCCGCGGCCCGCGCGCCGCACGCACACCGTCAGCGACTCGCTGCTGCACGCGCACGGGCAGATCGCGTCGCCGCGCACACCTGCGCCGCAACACACACTCGTACGTCGATTCGCACGCATCCAGCGATACTTATCACTGCCTTGCACGCACACAGCGACACTTAACGCTGCTCGCATGCTGGCAACGACACTTATCTAACAGCCGCGCGCTATTCATAGCGGGAGGTTTGTTCGGATCGTGTTTACACTTTAGCGTGTTGTTATACAAATAACTGATTAATTGTAAATTTATATTATAATAACATAATCTATAATATTAATGTATTTAAAAATCCAAGCAAATCAAACTGACCTTTGCTTTGGAATACTGATAGAAATTGGTCGCAGGAGGAAAGCGACCAGGGATTGGCTCCGTCTGCCACAAGCAGCATGCGCAGGGAACTCAGCGATATCTCTTTATGGTCGCGTGTGGCTAGCAGGCCCCAGTGAAGATCACGAGACTTCACAATTGCTACGGAAGCTCTAGAAAGGCCAAATTTTACTTATTGTATTTACGATTCATTCATTTAGTTTAACATATCATTAATGCCTACAGATTAGCGCACGACCGTTGTCCATCTAGTGGCTTGTGGCTATAACTGCTATGACACTTTACAGGAAGACATTAATCAACGAGTTAAATACAACGATATTTACATACTCGTATGTACCATTTCAAATAAAATTACATTAATGAGAGATATCTTATTTCTAAGATCATTATATTCCCTCATACAAATAGTACCAATAGTTAAAATATCCATACAGTAAATCTTCTCATCATCATCATCAGCCTGTGAACAATAGCAAAACCAACGCCGCAGCTACCGATGTCCATCCTTCGTTACAAACTGAGCGATACTATTGTAGACTTGCACCGCATTCTCCGAGTGCGTTGTTTTGTTGTCGTTACAACAATACAATTGTAATCGTCGCGCCCATTGTGCAATCAAATTAAACAAAGCGCATGCCTTATACAGCGCAACTGTCAGCTGGCGGGTGACTAACGGCCGATACAAGATTAAAACATACGGACCTAAAATAATGAAGCCCATCTAAGTACATAGAAATCGCCTCATTACTTGTCGGCTACCGTACAGAAATGCGGTTGGCGATGTTCGTTGCGGGCCACGCACGACATGTCAGCCAGCCACTGCCTTCTTTGCTTATCTTGCCAATCGTTTTAGAAATAACGCAATACTTGCTGTTAATTAATATAGGACGGTGTTATTATCTTTCATAATAACAATAATAAATGTAACGGACTGGACGTACTAAAAACTTTCTAAAATTAAAAATTTGTTTGTAATTGTAAAACGTTATGAAAAAATTTATGATGGCGTTATTTTTTCTCGTTTTAGTCCTTGTAGTATATACATATGACCCAGTTTCAATTAATAAAATGCGCTATTATCTAGTTACACAGTAACCTTACCTGTACTTGGTGATCATGTGCATCCAGGAGGCCGGGCTGACCTTCATGAGCGCGTACGGTATGAATATGACGTGCATGCCGTTGAGTACGCTGGCGAGCACCGCGTGCCACAGGCCCGTCTCGCGCTTGAAGTCCAGCACGCACACCATGTGCTCGCCCTCTGTGTAGTTGCACGCCACCGACAGCATCCGGCAGTGCGCCAGCATGGAGCCCCTGCGGACCAATACTTCTATTAACACAAATATAATCGTAAAATTAACATTGTTGTAACCCTAAGGTAACATTATTATTAAACACCATTAACAATCTATTATTATTGTTATTATATCACGCAGGTCTCTTAAGGGGTAAATGGTACAGAGCACCCAGTGCAAAAAATCTCTACCCTTTCTTCATTTATGCATACTAGTTATGTACTAATATATTGTGACGATAATATTAAAACATCATGAAGAAGAATAAACATTTTCATAAAAACTGTAGAGTGGTAGTTTCCATCTCGTGAACGTATCGATATATTAATAGAATTATTTATCCGGTAGTACCAAATGCAAGCGACAGTCTGTTTAGGAATTTGCATTTAGGAAATCGCTTTACAGGTAAAAGTACGATGATATCGTCCTCATACCCGTTATCTGTATCTCCCCAACATCGAGTTATGATTTCGTGTAGAGATATGCATTTCGAAAACGCAATTCGGTTGAAACCTATCTGACACAACACATTGTCGCTGTTACAATAGCATTCTAACGAGAAACGCCTGTTTATCAGACCACATACACAACTATTCTTCCACTAGTGACATCTGTCTGGAACGGCTGATGTTTCAGTGTTTATTCAGACGTCGAACGGAATGAGCGGGAAATGAAAACTTCCGACTTCCGCCTCCCGCGAGATGTCAAGTCAGAGAGACCGCGAGATGGCACTAACGGTACGATTCGACACAATGAAAGTATGAAGTCTAAGCGATTGAGAAGTTTCGTAGAAAAAACTTATTGTCGACATCGTTTCACTAATATACATTTCTGATTCGTCGAACAAAGTTTCATTAAGCCATTTTTAAATGTAACAATAAAGGTATTCAGTCCATTTTGAAATGTAAAAATAAATAGATTTTTAAACCAATGTCAAATAACTGTAAATTTATGTCTTTGCGCGTACTCGTATTGTAATTTTGATCCATTATAATATACAAATGGCAATCAAATCTTATTTGAAATAAATGTTTTCATATAGACATAAATATATCGAATAACAGAGCAACAATGAACAGAGCTGTAAGCTTGCAAAAGTACAGTTCAACAATATAAACTCATTCAACAAACTGAAAAGACGGTTTGTAATTCCAGAGCGAAATGTTATTACCGGTAAACGACTGCGAGATTATCACTTTTAAAGGACGTCCACTTGTAATATTTCAAGACAATTTGCAAATGTTCATACAAATTGCTGCAATTAATTTAGATATAGCTAATCAGTATTAATGGAGTTATTCGTTGCAGGTTCGAATGCGTTTGACCCGCTTCGTGCACATTGGCTTAACATAAGCATTTCACGACGGTTTTTTCCCGAAGGGACTGGCAGAGGTGGGTAGTACAATCCTACAATTCGCCAGTTATTATGTACATACGACTTTAGAATAGGAGTCACCATGTGAGCGTATTGCTTTACCATACAGCGAATATAAATCTAGTCTGAGAGCTGCTACTAGGAATTTTAATTAATATTAAAGTCTAGTTTGTAATTTAAAATTCGAATTACTCGTATATCGCTTCACTGCGCTAGATGCGACACTTATCACATCTCTCCCCATGCATATGCAAATAGCTTCGCACAACAAAATCCATCTTACGTGAGCACCGGTAAATTTCACATTAAATTACGTAAATCTTGTGCAAAATGTGCGAATTGTGATAAGTACAATCCACGGCAATAAAAATATAGAGTCGCAGTTAGTGAGTACCTACATAATGCTGGCTAATTAGTTTTAAGTATCATAACGTTACAATGCGCGAGCTTCAACAGTGTTTTTGTATATATTAACATATGCATTTAGGAGTACTGACGCTACGTTAAAAATTGAGATATTATGTAGTGCCCGAATATTATATGTAGTTAAATAGTTTCGGAACCAGAAAATAACTTTCAAAATCATAAGCTTGTTCATGTCAAAGGCATTTAATCGGTTGCCGCGCGATTTTCTCAACTCAGCCACCGACCTGTAGACAATTTGTAATTTAAATGTAATGCAAATCGCGTCATAAGCTCACTAAGTATGAACAGCATGAAATCAGTGTCGCCGAATATTATCCTCCTACGCTCGAGGGTGCACTTCGTGGGGATGACGCGCTGTCTATGTTGCGAAAAGCGTTTTATTAATGTTTTATGAAACAAACACTTATATTCATGGAATATTTAGTATTCGAATATTCGTTATTTGGATGACAAACCAATTCGCGAAAGTAATTTAGGATATATACGTACACACACACATGCATATACCTATATATATGTATATTTATATATATATATACATACACACATGTATATATATATACATATATATATATATATATATACACACACACACACACACATATATATATATATATATATATATACACACGCACACCCACACACATATGTGTATATATAT
>DWJK01000658.1:0-20617 GCA_018248815.1 Croniades pieria auraria
ACAGTAAAAGCATGTTGTTATGTCATTCATGCGGTCATTTTATTTTGGACGTGCTTCGATTAAAGCAAATTTAATTTATTACTTTTATACGTAGCGAAGCACGTACCGGGCCGCTAGTATGATATACTTAGTATGACAATTTTAATTCAAACAACAAATTTCAAATACAATCTCAAATGGCTATTATTCATTCAATACTCAAAAATCGTATATACCTTCATGTCTTAGACACGCCTCTGCCTTAGAATTTAACAAGAAAAACATATATAAAAGTACATAATCAGTTCTACAAATATAATCGAGTGTTAGCACAGTGATTAGCACTGTGACCATGGCAATAAAGATGTGTTCAACAGTGCAATTAGTCATCAATGGCACACAATGTGCAGTATTACTATTATATACTATATGAACAATTGTGGCAATGACAGTCTATTATTTGTGTAGTGTTGATTAAACAGTGAAATGTACTCGAGGGGAACTACTGGCTTTATCTGACAATTTTTATTGTATTATGGTACATATTCTTCTTCTTCTTCTTAATTGTGTCCTCATGGCTGAGGGTCGTGACCACCAAAGGTCATTGCGCTTGTAAGAGCTCTCCAGGCCTGGTATATATTATGCTAAGTTAAATAAAAGAATTTACAACAGTGAACAAAATCGTATTGTACTTAATAAAAGGAATTAATTTTAACTTAAGTTGCTTTAGATGGATGTTATAAAAATAACATACAGTTTATTAACATCTGAAATAGCTCTAATAGAAGTATAAATCTACCTAAACAAAAATCTATTTATCCAAATATCTTTGTAATTTAAAAAAGTAATAATAGTCATATTAAAAAACATCACAGATTATAAAGAGAATTTGCAATCCATTAGATTCTACATTCGATTTACAAGACTATTGGAAATAAATTTCATCATCATCATTATCAGCCTATTTCCATCCACTGCTGGACATAGGCCTCTCCATTAGCATGCCACTGAGCTCGTCGCATCCAACTGCTGCCAGCTGCTTTGTGTATATTGTCACTCCTCCATGCTGGAGGACATTCTATGCTAGGTTTGCCAAGACATGATCACCTCTCCAGAACACGTTTACTCGAACGATTATTGGTTCTGTGACAGATGACCCGCCCACTGCCACTTCAGTAAATAAATTTACTGTTTCCTTATCTTACGGCTTATCAATCACAGCATGCTTAGATTAGTTTTATAAGCCCAAAAAAAGTGCAACTATGTATTTACACATCTCAACATACTTATAGTAACAGAAATAGAAGTAAAATCCTTTATTTTACTGATGTCCAAGATGCAAACATAACATCACACTTGTATTTCCCTGAAGGGGTAGGTGGAGGAGCAAGTTAATCCCACTTTTAACCAGTTATGAAATACATCCCTTTTCTTAGGGGCTAAGCCTATTAAGCTCACACCAAGCACAAATCCAGACTTCATGCTATTACTAGGATTTTCAAGTTAGAAAAAGCCAGTAATACTACAAACACTACGAAGAACATCAATAACATTATTAAGAGAATAACATGTATAATATGAAGTGTGGGAGTAATGAGATTTTAATGCCGTACCTGGAACTAAATTACAATCATCACATGCCGAGATAATCAAATGAATATATACCATTATCCACATGACAAGAGTGCTGATAAAATACAAATATATATTATCAATTTTAAAATAATGTCTCTTTTATCAATTTCATAATACTGAATTTCTTTAATGTAAAATCATGCCTGTAATCGACGAAGAGGGTTGTACACTTCCATGTTTAACTAGTTATGTTTACTTCGCGCTATGGAAGAGGTGGTAAGCATGTTTTAAGTGAAAGGATATTAAAATACAAAAATAAATTATAATAAATATGACAAGAATTATGTAGTATTAATACAAATTTATAAAAGTTCATTAAATTTGCACTATTGATTCCAATTCATTCCAATCCCAATGGCAAGATTTATTCATCTGTATATATCAATATATTTATAGAAATATACCTATATACTTAGAAACATTTAGATATTAAAATATTGTAATATGAAATCTTTCCTAGTGCTGGAATATCAATGGGTAGTATCATAAATTGTGTTAATTTAAAAGCAGCACTTACAGAACTGGGCTCTAACACAATAACTGAATCCTTTTTGAGTTTCCTTGCAAATTTCGCTGCTATAGTACATCCTGCTGTTCCTCCACCAACTACCAGTAGCTTGCATCTAAAATTATACTAAATCATTAAAATTAATATTAGCATGTTAACAATAAGTGTTAAATCAATGGGTTGTAATAATGTACAAATTGAAATCTATAAATGGTCATATTACTGTATCCCGTTTCTAATAAGCAAAAAAAATATTGTTAAAATATTATTTTATTCGTAACTCATTGTTCTTTTTATGTACTACGTATAATATTATATACACAACTTTCTTAATATATTATTAATACGCCAGGACCCTTAGGCAGAAAGCACTGAGAGACAAATTTCTCAATCTTTAGAGCTGACGTGCATTTTGTATATTTATCACTTGATTTATACAAATATATTTTATCAAATATTCTCTTCCTATCATAATACAACACATACTTACGAATAATTAGCATTATACGCCGCCGATAGGGAAAAGTTTCTATGCATTCTCGACAGAACACTTATAGAAGACCATTTACACAAGTTATGCATTTTGAGTCACAATGCAATAAATAAAAAAAACATTAACTCAACAAGATACACATGCGACAGGCGTAACCCGAGTTACGCAAGTATATTAAGAATATGTTTATCGTTACTACTTAACGAACTGTGATTATCATCTATTTGGTTTCACTGAGTCAAATTGACATTTGCATTGTTATGATCGGGGATTATCGCTTGCGAATTCAATGACACGATATGTCAAAGCTCATTTAATATTAATTTTGTCAAAATAGTGAAACTGATTTTATACGAAAATTATTGATGTTGTATTTATGTGTATAAACATCAAAGAAAAGTTACAAGAGTAGCAGTTTTGTTAAATTTTTAATATGGCAATCTGAAATGTTATTCAACGAATATAAAAAAAATGACATAAAACCAAAATGGCGGAAGAAGACGAGATTGACATTCTTGGTGATTTTTCATTTAATTCTTGTTTTGCTCAAAATAATCAAGGAATGTAAGTGTATTTCTATATTCGGTGATTAATTTTCGATAAATCATATCTTCATTATGTTCACGTCGTTGTTACCCTACAGCCTTCGTAGTTTTGAAAAGTTTTGTTGACACTATTTTTTTATAAAAACACTGATTTCATCGTCATTGTCAAAAGCGAAATACAAATGCGTAAATACGCCTAGTTCATGATAACGTAATTATTACGATTGAGCGAACTGTTGTTGTTGGTGCAAATACCTATAGGTCTCTTTGATAAAAGATTAAAGCTTTGTTTTTTTGTAACAATGATGTAACTAAAAATTCTTGTAAGCAATACGAGAGTTAATTTAAAAATCTATCAAAAATGATTAAGTTTGAAACATATGTTTTATAAATTATGCACAATAATCATAGTTTGAGGTAAAAACGATATGCTAACTAGAAATTATAACCTAATAAGAATAAAAATGTATAGTAAAATAATTAGCTTATAATGTACTTTTTCAGACCTTCATGTTCAGACCGAGAAGACACAGTGCACCCACAGTGGCTGCTAGACTCGACAGCGAACAACTGGTATGATGTACAAAATAAAGATAATAGGTAAGATCATGCCTACTGGGTGTTATTATAACACTCAAATGTATGAACTGAATAAGTAGAGTATTATTAAAGTAAGGTAGTTGTTATTTATAATGTGTTGCCATATCTATGTATCACATTACATAAATTAAAAATACTTTGTGATGTGTAACAATTGTTTTTGCTTATTATGACAACATTTAATCTTGTTAATGTACAACAGAGTGTTATGTTCACAGTGGGGTTGTCACACTCATTTAGCATTAATATCTAAGGCAATTTAGTCACTTGTAATCACATTCAAAAAGAGACTTGGTACAGGTTCTCAGATAAAGAGTTTATGCATTTTTATATAATCCTCTAAATTGTATTTATGGATCATTCAACACATTTAATAATCTAGAATATCAATTTTTAAGGATAAGAGATGGATCTTCTAGAAAGCTGTCTGGAAACAATGCTACAAATCAGTACACAAACGAAATACATACTGCTTGGAACCAAACAGAAAGAGAGTTACTCAAGAGAGAAATGGTAAATAACTATACTGGAATTGAGAATAGAATAAACATATTAAATCATGACATGAAGTTACTTAAATTTGTTTCAAAATTTATTGTGTTTTAAATCTACTTCTAATACAGTAAAAGCTCCTTATTTGTGGGGAATATGTCTCATAAATATGCCGTGAATTCAGAAACTGCTAATATGGAATGGTAATTAGTATAGAATCATCGGACATATGTTCAAAGTTTCCAAAAAAAAACAATATGTATTTTAAAATAAAGTGAATTTGTTGATAAATTAACAATTAAAATCAATCTTTATTGTCAATTTTAGGCAAAGGTTCATAGAATTTAGTAAAATTTTCTTGCTTCGCCACTTTTAACACTTTAACAGCCGATCACACACTGACTATGTCCCAGGTTGATTGTCTCCGGACGCTGATCACGTCTTCAGTACCTGTCTGACTTTCATAATGTTTATTTTAAAACGACGTTCTTGGTCCGTGTTCCGCGTGTATCCCCGAAGGAGTGTGATGTGATGCTTTAGCTACGCACACATGCTCGATTCACCGAGGTGGGTTGCTTGGTGTGAGTGGAACAAGCGATCGAGTGGCGCGCTGCGCCAGTGCTCCCACGCCGCTATCGCGAGAGCACGTCTACGATTTTTGGCGCGAAATGACGACTTTACGGCGTACTTATCGGCTCGATTCGAATGAAATTCTTGACGCATTGATTGACGATGATGTTCGGACTTTGAAGAAGCCCCTGATAGCCAAATTGAAGGTAAATTATTGTATTTTTGTGGTTTATTTTTGTAGAAATTTAGCCTTTTTGCGTCGTACATATTTTTTTTGGTTTTTTCTCTTTCCAGACCTTATTCAAGACTTACAAGAGGTTGTATCGGTTCAAGATCAACAAGATGTTGATGCTGACATGTCAGACGACTGCACGGACGGGGCCGGGGTCGTACACTTCGAAGAAATACGAGATCGCGCCGCGGTCGCGGTCGCTAAGCGGCGCGCTCGGCTATCCGCGGACGCGGCAGCGGTACCCGCACATCAGCAGCAACACTTTCCCTCAGAGAAATGGATGAAGGTAATGGATAGTCATACCAAGCAGTGGAACAACCGCCAGAAAATCCAGTATTTCAAGAAGTATCTCGAGTATACAATGGATGATAGTTCGTCACAGTTGGATTGTTTTTCAATTTTTTTCCCCGATTCCTTTGGAACACTCTCAAGATGGAAACTAACCGTTACGCAGCTCAAATGAAAGCCAAACAAGCAAGAAAAGGCATTCTGAAACCTGGCACTATGTTGTACGAATGGTAAGCTGTCAAAAAATCTGAACTAAAGATTTTTTCTCTATCGTGATTCATATGACGCTGGTTCAAAAGGAAAGTTTTGATTCATACTGGTCTACACGGGAAATAATAGCCACTCCGTTCGCCGGGAAGCACATGAATAGGAACAAATTCCGAGCCATTTACAGCTGTCTCCATCTGAATGACAACGCAAACTACAAACCCCGTGGTGATCCCGAGTACGACGCTTTTTTCAAACTCCGACCTTTTTTTGATGAGCTGTGTCGGTTGTGTCAAGAGTGTTTTTATCCCAATGAGAACTTGACTATCGATGAATGCACTTGTGGGTTTAGGGGACGAGTGCACTTCAGAGTGTATAATAAAGATAAGCCCAAAAAATATGGCATGAAAAGTGCTCTGCGACGCGGAAACAGGATATATACTGCGCATGGTTCCCTACATAGGCGACTCGAAATCGGTAGAACCAATTATCACGGAATTGAGTGAACCATACTTCGGCAAGTGGCACACTATATACATGGATCGTTTCTTTACAAGTTCGACAATCGCAGACTTGTTGTGGATAAAGGACACTCGCCTTGTTGGCACTGTAATGGCGAATCGTCGTGGTCTACCACACGATTGGCGTCATCAACCGTTGGAAAAAGACGAAATGGCCTTTTGCCACCGGGCCAATCTAACCGCTTGTAAATGGAAGGACAAGCGTGATGTACTCATGCTCGCTACGAAACACGAAGCTAGCTGGACAGAGGCGGAGGCGAAAGTCAAAGATGTTGGTGTGACCAAAAGGCTGAAACCAGATTGTATACTTGATTACAACCTCCACAAAGTTGGTGTAGATTTGAATGACCAGAATACTCCTTGAATAGAAAGAGCATGAAGTGGTGGAAAAATATGTTTTTCAACTTGGTAGCAAGAGCAATGGTAAACGCTTATGTCATTTAGAATAAATCAAGGTCTCAACGCCGTCGCCTGCGATTCTCGCAGTTCCTGATGGAATGTGGTGTCCAGCTGCTGCAAACTGCAGCATATGCTGAACCAAGAACCCTCACATGGCCCACACCATGTAGGCAGCAGTACCAGACTAGTAGGAAGGCCCTTTCTCGAAAGGATACCGAGCACCGAAAAAAAAGAGAAAGTGGCAAGAGTGTGTAAAGTTTGTGCAGACATTTCTAAGAAAAAAACTGGCAAACGAGGACGCAAAGAAACGGTATTTTACTGCCCAGACTACAACGTGCCTTTATGCTACCATCCTTGCTTCAAAATGTTTCATACACACAAGGATTACACAAACTAAACACAAATTACACGCAAAGAAGAACATGTTTGACTTTTTTTTTTCATTTAACCACATTTTTTAAAGTATATTTCTAAATAAAAAAACTAATTTACATATGTTTTTTTTTTATCCTAAAAATAGACAAGTCAAATAGTATAAATAAAAAAGAATTATAGATTCATCACAGATAGTTCTCATTTTATACATTTCGCAATATCGGCGAAAATTTTGCAATATCGGCGAAAATTTTGCAATACCGGCGAACCAGCCAAAGCGCGTTTTAAAACGCTCGACTGTCAAAGTGTTAAAAGATGTTTAAATTGAGATTGATATTCAGACATAGCACTAAAAATATGCCACTTGAAAATAAGGCTCCTTTCCATAGATGGATTAATTTTCATAATATAATCAGAATTCATAAGCCTTTACTCAAGTTTTTTAAATTCAAGGTCATGTTGTCACTGATTGTTGAAGGCTCTTCAGTCGCGAAATTGTACCGGCGACATTTGATAATTGCCTTTAGAGTAGTAGAAGTAAGGTTTGTTTTAGTTTAATATTAGTCCATTCGGTTTACATCTTTATATAAACTGCCTCGGCACGTGCCCGCAGTACTCAAAGGATGCCGACGCGTTAATAAAAGACACCGAATCTTTTTGTTTACTGATTGCATCCGCGAATAAGAGGTTTTTAGCCGCGAATACAAGAACTGGGTTGTACTTTTTTCATTCGCGAATATTGAAAACGTGAATAAGGAAACTATGTATTGCAAAAAATTTCTGTCATTGAATTTGTGGAATATACTAATGTACATAATAATTAATAGGCTTTTTTTACCAATTGTTCAGGCAAAATTTGGTCGTAACATTCACAAAATATCACAGACTATAAAAACGAAGACTGAAGCTGAAATCCAAGCTTTAATTGAAGCTGAATATGGAGTGCATTTGGAGACACCTTATATGGGGCTCTCCAAGGATGCAGATCAGAATGATACTCCAACTGTGGTGCAGGAGGAGATAGTAGCAGAGGAGACTCTCAACATGAGCGATGTTTTGAATATGATATCAACTGGTACCACTACCGTATCAATACCGAAGAAATTATTTAGAAGAAAACATCACAGTCCTAAAACTCACAGCCTCCTTAAAACCAGTATTGTAAATAGAGATAAGACTGAATTGCTCGTTAATCCATCTGAGATAGTTTATGATGATGACCTTGTAATTGGTTCGACACAATCAATTGGTGCTGAGACAGATATTACTGATATTGTTGCTAAAAATTTGGCTAAACAGCACAAAGAGAAGGTAAAAGCGATGAAGAAGATTGGCAACCATAGAAGAAAAGTGTCACAGAATTTTGACAGAGGTAAAAGCAGATATAAAAGCAAAGAGATGTCAAAATCACCCCAACGCAGGCAAAGGAAGGATTCAAATATATCAGATAACACTGTTAAGAGCCCTAAGATGCAGATTGTCTTCAGTTCTGGTCATGCTTTGTCTGTATCTGAAGGAGAAGAAGTGGTAAGACTGTAGTACTACATATGTAATTGAGTACATATTACAAATATTATGTATTGTATAGGCATAGTCATTAAATCAAATCCAAATGTATATCTTCATTCCAGCCACTATTGTGTTCTGTCTTGTTGGTTTTTATAGAAATCACATTCTGAATAGTAACTGGTTTTTGAATGCTAATTTATTTAAATAACCTTTAGAAATTTTTGATTTACCCAATGTAGACTGTTTAACTTGTTTCATGCTGTATGAAAATTATTTTGTAATTTCAGATAAAAATAGAAAAGAAGAAAGAATCGGAAGCGGAGAGCGACATAGAGATAGATATAGATAGTGATAAAGAAACAGAGGCCTCAACTACTGCTCAAGATGTTCAAGTTAAAAATGACACAGTAGAGATTCCAATGAAGAAACAAGAAACTAGTGTTAATGTTAAAGAAGCCCCCACTGCTGTCCCATTGGGTAGATTTGAACCACTGCCTAGGCGAAATAGGAAAATAAATTTGGTAAGACAAAAATGTCACTTAGTCTATCACTACATTATTATATCATCATGCTAGGTATCTTACAGGGTTTGGTGAACAGAGCACAAGTAGAAAGCGTAGCCATGATATTTGAGAGGTACACAACTCAGACAGATTTCGCTGAATATTCCTTACAAAACAATTAAACATTCTTGCTGCTTCTTTTAGAACCCACTGAAACTGAGTGGAGACGCTCATTTTAAGACACAAATTATAATTCCATAGGACGGTGGCGGAGGTTACACCATAATGCACACAGCGGCCGGAGACCTGTACCAGGTGAGCGCGGAGCCGCGCAAGGAACGGCAGCCGAGGAAAACGCCCGTGCATCTCATACCTTGTCGGGTTTATAATGCTGAAAGACCAGTATGTAATTTTTTATTGCACATTAATTCTTAATATTATATCCATAAGCTAGATTCCTTATCGAGTAGGCAGAGAGCATCAACTGTCAAATACCTCTGTTTTTAAAGACTTGACACATTTTTATATGTGGTTATTTGTTTGTTATAATGAATTTTATGTACTTACAACTGATATACACGCTTGTACGCAATGCAGGCTCCGTGCGAGGTGTCGATGCAGGTGTCCGTGCTGATCAGTATGGACGTGCACGCGCATACCTCGCGCGGCGAAGTCATGGGCCTGCTGGGCGGCCGACTTGCCTCCGCCTCCTGCCCGCCGCGCCTCTTCATCTCCGCCTACCAGCAGGCCAAGGCCGCCTCCGCACACACGCACTGTGATATGGACCCTGGTGAGAAAGTTACCTTATTTATGAAAGCAATTTTAAGTATGAAAGCAATTTTATAGCAGCAAATCGTCACGATTTTCAGTTACGCATTTTTTGTTTACCATTTATTAAGCTAGATGTCGCTACTTGGATTTTATCTTATCAAAGTTCCGTATAGTGTCTTAAAGAATAACATATTGGTTTGAGAGTAAAAATAAAAAAGACATTCAAATTCAAGTGAATTTATAGTAAAAGTGAGAATGATTACTGATCAATAATTTAAAGATAAAACCGAACACAATTATAAAATAAAAATATGTATACGTACATATTTTTTAATTATTCGTTTTTTACCCAATTTCTGAGAAGTCATGAACAGGAGAAAAATGATATGTCATAAAGAAGATTCACTTCTTACCTGTTACATTTGTTATATAAAGTAATCATCAACATTCAAAGTATAGGTAATGGAGTTCTACTGTTACAATTCATCGATCGGCAAGCTCTTACAGTCCATTATAAAACCATTCCATCGGTCTAGAGTTAACGTACGAAATGCGATAAAAATAATACCCCAGTACGTATCAGCATACGGATCGAGCGAGTAACAGTGGCGCGGCGCAGTGTCGCAGGCGGCGGCGGCGGCGCGGCTGCGGCGCGCGGGGCTGGCGCTGTGCGGCTGGCACCACTCGCACCCGCAGTTCGCGGCGCGGCCGTCGGCGCAGGACCTGCGCTCGCAGCGCGCGCTGCAGCGCCTGGCCAGCCGCGCGCCGTGCCTGGCGCTCGTCACCAGCCAGCACTGGCCGCCCGGCCGCGCCGCCTCGCACTACCGGCAAGCGCCGCTCTCCCGCCGCTCTCCCGCCGCTCACTACGTCACGCTTTTAAACTTATTATACGCTCCTCTTTTATATTAAACCGATTTGACTCTCGTTACGATTTCTGTTCTTGAATAGATTGAAAGATCGGACACGAGTGAGACTTCGTAAGTAGGAATAGTTTCGATATGATCTCGTTAATGTTAAATTTCAAAGATAATGTAACTTGGTTCGTTTTCTCTGATAGCAGACGCACAGTCTTCGAGCAATGCTTTTAGCGAATTAATCTTAGATTCAAAAAAATCGGCTTAACGATAAAAAACTAACTCGATCTGTTTTAAAATCTCTACTTATTTAAACGATCCCTCCTACCAGGTGCTTCAGAGTGGAAGATGACGACGAAGAGACTGACCCGCCGACCGGTTACCAGTTCAGCGTGAAGCTAGTGGCAGACTTATCCGCGGACAATTTAGTTCAGTACCTTGCAGAACTGAAGGAAATGGTTGAGGACATCGACCACAACGAGCTTAGCGTCAACATGAATACCGATATGTGTCCTCAGGCGAGGCTGACGTTTTTAGAAAAGGTAATAACTAGGACCGGACTAAATAGTACTATCATAAAAAAAATACTTGTTTTTGTATTCCTTTTGGGTTAAGCTTATCTAAAAGCATTACTTTTGTTATTCAATCTCCATCAATTAACAGGTTATGATTTAAAACGTACCGGCTCTACTCACATACGTTTTTCGGGTTGCCCGGCTAGTTTCGGACCTGTACGAGGTCCTTCCTCATGAGCTCCCGCCGCTCGCAGCGAGGTCGCGACGGAGACTGACCGATTGTATTCATTTCTGCTAACTAACCTTAGGAAATATTCTCGTAGTAGCCGAATGAAACTGGTTATACATATTCTATGAATTATTTTAAACATAATTGAATGTTTTGTTATTATCTAGTAGCATATTTTTAAAAAGACAGTTGTCTTTGTCTATGAAACTATTAAACTAATGTGAGATTTTATTTATGAATTTAAAATGAAAAATGTGTAAGATGTATTTTCCAATCGAATATAGAGGTTACTTTCAAAAATAATAAGTGCTTACATATTTTTTTCCTAGGCGGCCTTGTTGATCGAGTGGCTGCAAACGTGACTGCTAAGTGAGAGGTTTTAGGTTCGCTCCAGGTTTGCTACTATTGGGTTTCTAATTTAAAATTTCTAGTCTGGATTTGTTTCTAGTGTAAGACAGTAAACCCACCCCCTATTCCATATTGGAACATATAAGTACCTGGTGAAACGTGGGATAGTACTCACTCCTCTGCCTATCCCTTCGGAGATATACAGTGTGATGTAATGTGTATTTTTTCTTATATCCTTGCAGTGCATATCCAGTGTATCTCATCACATGCGGTCGGCGGGCTACGCAGACCATGATCCCGTAGTCAAGAACCTCCTCCAAGGAATACGTGATATTTTCAGATAGAGCTCACACGACTATTTATATGGTTTAAATAATTTTTAAATAGAGACCTTGGTTTTTTTCTGTGATGTCCTTCAGTTGCCATGTTGCACTAGTTTTATTGTTAAATATTTAATATCTATATGCCGGTGTGAATTTATGGTTCATTACTCAGTTATCTACTTTACGTGTTCGTATTATAACTAGGACATATAATATTTTTTTAAATTCTGTATATTATATAAAATTTAAATGTAAAAAACCAATATTCAGTTTCACACTGTGCATGAACGTGCTTGTTGATTTACTATTTCGATTTCATTAAAAAAATAATTTCGACACATTAAAGTATTTGTCTACTTTTATCTAGATTGCTAATAATTTTAAGTATTGTTATTATTTGAGGGAAGTTTCGGTAATAAAAAAATATGAACAGATTACGATCGTTTGATTTATTTAAATACTACATGAGCGAAGCAGACAATGTTAAGTTCTATAGTGCGGCAAGTATATCCGAGTTTGTTATTTTTGTGGAAGACTGATATTGTGGTAACAGTAATGTTCGTCTTAGAAAGTGATAATCAGGCTGTTTGAGTCATAAAAAGAAATCGACGTCCGCGTTTTCCGCTTCTCTCTCCACCTGTGAAGCAGATATGTACCTACAGTCCATCGAATCTGAGTACATAACAATCACCACATAAAATCCCATAATAACCGCAAGCGAGCGATTCTGACTTCCGTTGCGCTTATAAGTCCTCTCAGTTAATAAATAATGTTGTAAGCTTAGCCCGCTTTGCGAAATTTCACCTCGTCGGTTATTATTAATTGCAATTCTGTTATAATTTGTAATTACAAGTTGATGCAAATGCAATGTGAATTTATTTTGCGCAGCAGTAGTTGTATGCATTACTTCCTTTGTTCCATTTTTCATGCCACTAGCAATATGTTGAATTATGATTTTAGTTTTGTTGACTACTATAGTACATATCTGCCGTACACTCTAAATAACTGATAGAAATCTCACAACTGCATTTGTATGATAGATATGTTAAAGTCATTTGTATAGATATAAAGTACGGGAAAGAACATTATATTTCATTATGCAACGAAGTATCGCAGTGAGCCAATTGTAGGTGTAAAACATTCTTTTCATGGTCCAGGGAGCGGGCAACGGGATTTACCTGTCTATTGCTAGAACAAGAAATGTAGTGATGTTATTTTTAATTAGTCGATTTGCAATCTAGGCATTACTTTTGCATTTAAATAAAAAACTAGAATGTTGTTAAAATAAGCCACATGTAACATTCGATAGTTCCACATAGGTCAAACCACAAATAGGAAACGGGTAAATAAAAGACGGGAGGATATGGCACAGTTCCAGTTTATTTTGTATGATACATGTGCTAGATAAAAAAATAATACAGTCCGATTAGTAAAACTCTTTCATTGTGGCGCGCGGCGTCGCAGGTAATAATAATACTAGTTATTGTTTATTACAAATCGTTACAGCTCCATTCCGCCACATTCTTATACACTCTAAAATTTGAAAACATTATATTTTTTTACAATTTTCAACAAGCAAAATTTCAAGTCCAGACATCATATTTGAGCCCCTGTGGACATTTTGGTACAACATACTCATTATAAGGTACTTAGAGACGCTATAGTGTACTGAAAGTGCCTTACGTTTTATTTAAAAACGATATAGTTCATCTATTATACACATTCGCAGGGACCGGTGCGGCCACTGCTGATACTCTTATATTCTCACATGGACACACAGCTTAACAACGTCTCAGACTAAGAAGCACGTTTTAAAGAAATTCAATGTAATAAATAATACTAATATTTTGAAACAACTTTCACATGGGGATATCTGATCCGAACTAGGCATTACTATGGTGGCCAGATAGCTGATAAACCATACACACAACTATTTAAATACATACATATATAGATTATTTTACATTTAGGCGCATAAAAATGACTAGTGGTCATCATACAATTATTTCTCTTGAATAGAAATTAAACATGTAACCCCCGGATCAGTAGCCAGGGTCCAGGCCGGTGAAAAGTTTAAAACGAGCTATAAGAATAGAGTATTTAATGAAAGCTGGGGGATGCAACCAGAATGTGTACTTAATGTCACGGCTCGGTCAACACTAAAAACATCTCGCTAACAGAAACATCCGTAAACAAATTCAAAACATAACAAAATAAACATAACTCGACGGATTACTCGTTAAGCAGCAAGCGGCGTCGCTAACCGTATTGTATTAAATCAGCGTACACACTGTAGCTAGCCCCTGTGCGAAGAAAGGAAGACGTAGGAGGGCGGGGAGCCCGAGTGGAAATGTTTTATTTAGGTGCATCGAGTCTGAGACGCCCGCAGAAGTATTAGGAAACGCGCATCCACAACGCAACCTTAGGCAATAAATAAAAAAAAATTAAATAATTAAAAAATAAAGAGTTCGAATCGAAGTAGCGTTATATCTATATTTACAGTTGTTAACTTACGTCTAAAAGAAGCATCAACTATGTAAATTTTATCAACATTGAAGGCACATGTTTACGCACCCTATTCTCAATATTGTGCAATATTAGGTGCACTCGTCTCGCTGGCGACACTCGCGTCGTACTCACACCGTGGACCGGACGCGATAACTACATTACGTCTTACAATATGCGAAATAAGTACTATAACGGGACGGGCGCCGCGCGCCGCGCCGCCGCGGCCGCGCCGGCGCGGCGACACTCGCGACACTCGCGGCCGCCGGCCCGGCGCCGACGCGACGCGCCGCGCCCTCGAGGACTAGTCATTGTCACGTGAAATTATATTAGGGAACTCAGTCTGACAATCGATAATCTAATATTTCGGTACAAAATGCAGCGAGCGCTCCCGCGCCACTCGGCGGCTGCTGTTTATTAGATAACAAATGATTTCGACTGCGTCCATCGCTAAATCTCGCGAGCAGATTCAGCCAGTGGCGCGGCAGCGCTAGCGGTCGTTATTTACAATGACTGGCGGACGACAAAGGAGAACCTTAACCTATTTCGCTAAGTAGACCTATTCACAGCTGCAGAACGGAAATCATATTTACTGTCCACTTAATATAACATTATTTCATTACATTATTTAACTTTATTGGTAGTGATATTTGATTGAGATCCCGTCATGCATTGGAAGTTTTTTTGTCAATTTTTAAAAAATATAATACACTGAACATGATTTAACACACGATTGGAAAAAAAAGATACTGTTCATTGGTTCATTACAAAAATAGATGTTTTTGATAACAATTTATTATGTAGCTAAAAAAAAAATGCTGATTTAAGACTCACTAAACTTATTGTTCAGATGTCACACATCTTCTAATTAAAAAAAATTGTTTGGTTAGTACAAAAACAAACAATATCTTCTCATTCGAATCGTAAACCTCATTACAACAATTGATCGAATACAATTATAAAAAAAAACCACCACTCTCAACGAACAGATAATTATATTAACAGAACACGTCATACTAATTTCAAGATATTAATATAAAAAAAATATATATATATACAAACTAAGCAGTCATTCAGTAACACTAGGTATATTAGAAACGTAATCCTCGCATACCGTAATAAAAAATTACTTTAAAAAAAATATCGTACAATAGTAAGCGTACTCAACTAGCTCAGAGTAAAAAAAATATTAAAAATAAAAAAGCTAAGAGTCGTTGAGGAACCGAATTTAAATTTTACATTGTCCAGTTTTTTTAATACATATATATATGCGTATATATATTTTCTTATCGCAATTAATCCTATCATAGTTTTAATAAATAATTTACAATATGTCTAAAGTCGCCCTGTCTGCACTTTGAACTGGCATCAATCCATTTAACATATAATTATAATATTTATACAGTATTATATTATATGTACATACTCGACAAGTATCTTACCTTTATAACTACTTAACACAGGAAGGTGTTTTCATAGCTTGTAAGCCTGATTATTGTTTTTTTTTAGTAAAACGAACACATTGGCAAGTACGTACAATTATGGATCAGGTAAACAAATATTAAATGGAATTAAAAAAGACCTTGTTTTAAAGCATGAATAAATACTGCACTCATTAAGAAAAATATTGTGGGACTGTTTGTTTTTAATTCATTCAACATTAGTATACCTGTCTACAGTGGCCAAATGTACAAGAGAACTGAAAAAACTTATACTGTTTCATCATTTTAGGGGTCAGGATGTTCTAGCAGTTGGATATTCTAGCACACTATATTATTTTGAATCAGTACATGAATCAATCCATACCAGCAGCCAGTCATTGTCGCTCAGTCAGTTAAATGATTACTTACAGCATCAATTTTTATCGTTTCATAGAAAGCTTGAAAATAAAACATAAAAGATAAAATAATTGTAACCAGCCAAATCTGTACAAAAGATTATTCGGACTATAAGATGAGAGCATATGATAAAAATTTCTTAAGATAACAGCAAATAAACCGAAATGTGAGTGAATGTGAAGCGTGAATTTTCAATTATGGCAACATACTGACTGACACGATGGATTAACACAGTGTCCTCGGTAATTTTTATATATCTAATTAGTGTACTGCAAAAAAAACACAATCATATGAAGGCTTCAAGCAAACGAGAATCTATAAATGGATATTGTCTATTCATTAAAAATACATTTTACACATCAGTCGTCAGGCGTGTCATATTATATAGGAGAGCTGGTATATACCGAATATCGAACCGAACAAGTCGCGAACACGATTAGGCTTATCACTTACGTTTTGAAATATAAAAATATCATCTATTATTTACATTTAACGTTGCGTACGGAGCGAAATTTTTAATAATTACAATAGAAAAGTGAGCATTTCGTACACTAGGCGACAGCGTACTTAACCTAATCTTACATTAACTGGCAAAGTTTTGTTATGTATCGTCGTACAACCAGCGACAGAATTGTTAATGCAATTTCATTAAATTACAATATATTTATATTACATTAAATAAATCGCCAATTTATTGTCTCAAATATAAAACCATAAACTGTACAATTATTTTTAATATGAAGCTGCCTTTAGTCAGCTTTAAAATTTCCATTATAAATTGTACTTAGAATATAAATTGTTTATAGTTTTGAGTAATTGCAGTGTAATATGATTAAGAAATTGCTTCAAAAATCCGATCACTGTGCGAACACTGGTAGATCTCAGCTAACGTGGTTAAAGACAGACAGGGCGACGGCCGGCGGCCCCTCGTCGTACCTCGCCCTCTGGCGCCACTGTGCTCACACACACTACCTCACATAGGGCTATGTGTAGATACCAATTAGATAAGATTAGATAATTAGATATATTAAGTAGATCAGGTCTGCTACTCATTTAAGACCTGATCCCGCCTCAAGGTTATCCTGAAAATGTATTTTTTTTAATTGAAAGATTATTTCCCGTTTAAAAGTGAAAATTACCACAGATAATTATAACCAGTAGTTTAATAAGATTCGGGGTAGGCATTGATAGATAGAACTTAATTGATAAAACCTACAATGACATATCCTTTTGGTTGTACCCTCTCAATGCACTGAAGGTTATCAGAAATTATAAAGAATTGATTCATTTCATGTTCTAAGTAGTTCGCAGGGAAGTGGCAGAGGCAGAGTAGAGAAAACAGTGGCAACGGCTGGACGTCGATGGTCTAACGCGAAGCAAGTGGCAAAACCGTGTATCCCTCGCGGCTCGGCATCGATAGTCCAACGAACTTCATGGACGAATGGTTCCATAACTATTGGCTGGGAACGGTGGTTCCATCCATACTTGAGGCAGTTGAAGGCCAATGGCAATGTTTGATGATGCAAGGCGAAAAAGATTGAGCGATAGTTGACTATCGGAGGCGAGGTGGGCGGCGAGGCCCACGGTAGCTGATGAGCCGCGGGCGGTGTTCACTCGATGCTCTTGACCCGCGCCATGACCTTGCCGTCGAACATGGGCAGCGTGTCGCTGTCGTTGCTCACCTCCTCCTGGATAACCGTGTTGTCTAGATCCGCGCACTCCGTTTTGAAAAAATATCTGGAAACATTACCACTCTATTATTCTTATATCCCATTAGAAAAATATTATTATACAGCTACATTTTATGAGCTAAGACAAATATTACAATTAGAGCATGATGGTGCACGACGATAGAGTATATCCAATGAATATTGATGAAATATATCTCCGGGATCTCGTCTCGGTATGAGAAAATCATTTTCTGCCACAATGGCCCAGGTGGCCAATGTCACAATGTATACATAAGGTTCTAGTAGTAATACCTATAGTTGCCCTTCCTGGGCAGGTAGTCCTTGAAGAGGCGCAGCGTGAGCGGCGCGGCCGGCACCTTGAAGCGGTAGGGCACGCTCTCGTCCAGGAAGCTCACCACCACCACCGTGTGCGCCTCCGCGCCGCCGCCGCTCGTGCTGCTCGACTTGCTGCCCCCGCCGCTGCATCCCACACAAACAATCATTTGTTTATTTATATTATTATTGCAACAAGCTCTGACAAGAGTGCGGTATAGTATAATCAATCAATCAAACATCATGGGTTCATAGAAAACTAGGTCTATTGATATAAAACTGCTCTCATCACATCTATTAATGAGCAACTTATTATTAAATATTTTTATTGAATACCAGCCAACAATGGTGATTACTATAAATACTACGATGAAATTCATAATATTTTGATAAAGGAATTAAAGTTTGTTGAAATATTAAGTCTATAACGTTGCGCGTGCAGTTGTGTGCGGTACCGTGGTCGCTTGTCGCGGCGGCGCTCGTCGCGCTCGGCCGAGGAGGCGCGCAGCCGCTCCAGCCGCTCCGAGCCCTCCGCCACCCACTGCAGCACGCGCGGCTCCGTGCTGGCCTCGCTCACCACCGACACGCCGCTGTCCGTCAGCTCCGTCACCGTCTTCTTTGATGACGATCTGAAAGAAGGGATCGGTGGTATCGTAAGATTCTCCACTGGAGTGACGAAAATTGAAATTTAGTCATATATAAAGTAATATTGAAAGACCTTTCGTGGAGTGACCGATGCGGTTAAGACAAATCTCGCCAATGATTTAAAGGCTATAGGAGAGCGTGCGGTACCTGCGCGTCAAGGAGTGCGGATGGTGCAGCGCGTCAGGCGGCGCGTCGAAGTGGCCCGAGTCGGCCGAGAGCGCGGAGGGCGCGCGGCGCGCGGCGTGAGGCGCGTGCGGCCCGTGCGGCGCGTGCGGCCCGTGGCGAGCGCGCGCGCGGCGCCCGCCCGGCGGCGACGCGCCCGGCGTGCGCTCCGACCACACGCGCGACACGTGCTGGTCTGCCACCACACACACCTACTTACTCTCACGTTACATCATATACACAACATTTACAGGCTGACTCATATTTTTTACAATTCACGTTAATGATCGGATAGCTATCTAGAAGGGTCTATTTGCATGGAAACATTTTCAACGTTTTGTTTCAACAGTTTTTAAGGTATACCCTAATTGTAAATAAATGACACATTAATAGTATTTTTTTCCAGCTCCAAAAACAATCTTACATTTTATACTAAAGAAAGGATTAATAACATACGTAACATTAGGCAAATACACGCCATAAATGAACAAAACATGGTTATTAAAAAATATATATATAATAATATACAGTATAACATCTTAATGTCACTAGCATAATTTTCTCCGACCATTCACACGTACGTATTTCGTTTAAAAATGAAATTATCCACCCTTTACCGAGTATGTCCTGGTCGTTGTCGTCGTCCAGCTGTAGTTTCTCGCGAATGGCGGCCGCCACCAGCTGCGGCGGCAGCGCCTGCGATGAACCGTCCTCGCAGTCGCCCTATACATCATAATTCATTAAACTTAGCCCTATCTTTACAATAAAAATCTTCCGAGTGGTTGCTAAATATTAGACAGATAGTAAAGGCATTCGTTGCAACTTAGAAAGATTACGTTATCAAAACAAACTTTCGTTTGAATATTGCACACGAGTGGCACATGAGGCGGCGGGCAGTACCTCCTGCAGGCGGCGCTCGAGGCGCTCCTTGGCCTCCTGGTCGCGGCGCACGCGCTCGAGCCGCTCGATGAGCAGCGGCGCGAACTCGGCCGGTGGCAGCACGCGCAGCTGCTCCGCCTGCATGCGCTGCGTGCGCGGGATCATCTGCGGGCCGACACTCGCATTAATATTACATATTACGTGAATTTTTTTATAAGGCAGTTTCATTTCGTATACATACTTATCACTAGAATATAGTCACGATATTATAGTATATACATATTACTATTTAATTTGGTTGTTGACGGCGACTATCTGTTTTTTGTATTGTTTATTTTATTGATTACAACTTTAATCCTAGGTATTAAATCATCCCCAAATGATAGATAACAGACTATGAAATTACTAGTTCCATTTAATTATTAGGTAAGAATGTAACGTTGTCACAGACCTTCTGGTCCTTCTTTTCTAGTTGGTTCAAATTGGCCAAATGGCCAAATGTGTAATAGGGACACATGAGTACGAACACGTTAGATTCTAAGCATTAGCTGCAGGTGTGCGTACGTGTGCATGTCTGTATGTGTGTGTGCGTGTCTGTATGTGTGTGCGTGTCTGTATGTGTGTGTGTGTCTGTATGTGTGTGTGTGTGTGTGTCTGTATGTGTGTGTGTGTGTGTGTCTGTATGTGTG
>DWJK01000659.1:0-20614 GCA_018248815.1 Croniades pieria auraria
CATTGTAAATGTTTTGTATGTGGATGTAAGAAAAATATTTATTTGAATATATTTATATGTGTATACATGTAGTGAACTGGCTATCTGGTTATCTCTATTTTCGGATTCAGAAAGCCGTGTGTGGGTGAGAGGTCCTAAGATATTCATTATTAGTATCGTTAAATATACATTTTTTTAATTTTCGATATTTTGGTGTAAATCATAATGATTTGTTTATATTTTATTACAGAGGCAGTGCTAGTGAAATCAGGTCTGAGGGGTCTCCGAGTCTTGAAGACCACCCAGTCGGCGTTTGTCGATTTTGTCCAAGACGAATATACGACGCTGGCTGACGCCGCCGAAAGAATATTTAGGTATTTAAACATATAAAAAAAATTTAAGTATCTGTTTGTAACATCAAAATACTAGCTTTTTAATGATTGCATGCGAAATTATATTCGGTACAAATAACAAGCACATTTTAAAAATTTTGGTCAAAATTTTTTTGGTTGAATTTCTACGGGAATTTCACTGGCGGATAACTAATGTCAGGAGGAGTACCTTAGCCTATTTTTATTTAATAAAAAATGGGTTCCGTTAAAAAATATATACGAACGGAGTTGCGCAAAACTAGTATTACATAAGCTTCTTGTAGCTTATTTACTGAAATATTTTTCATGGTTTTTCTGATACATTAGTCACCATGTCGCTTTGCTCTGCTCGGGTCAGCACTTCGCTTGTTGATCATTTAGATATTTCGTCTCGACATAAACGCTTGTTTTGTGTTCGTGTATGGCGCCCTTGATAAAGATGGGTGAAGTATCATACAGTTTCGAACAGAACAGATACTAAATAATGTTAACTGCCCTCATACTCGTATAAACATGTGTTAAGTAGAACATTGTTAGTAACATTCATTTTAATTTTAAAAACATACATCAATTATGAAAAGCAGTAAAAATGGTATATATTACGTAATTAAACGTAACATCACGCCCGAAATCCCCGAAGGGGTAGGCAGAGGAGCGTAGTACACTCCCTCGTTTTATCAGTTATGTTTTACGTCCTATGGAATAGGTGATGAGCCTATTGGCATACATCGGGCACAGTACCAGGCTCCGAGTTACTACTAGAAATTCTAAATTAGAAAAATCCAACAGTAGCTGACCCGGGATTTGAACCCAGGACCTTCGGATCGGCAGTCGCGATTGCAACCACTCGAATAACGAGGCAGTAGCTAGGTAATTAAACTTGGAAATGGCAACTACTATGTTTTATGCATATCTTTATGCCAAGTCCCTTACGGTGTAGGCAGAGAGCACGGAGTGCCAAATATCCCTATCCTTGCATACCTGCCGTGCTTCTTCTACATACATCAATCTCTTTATACTATCCTTTACTTAAATATAGTATTTTTTAATATCTACGAATTTAAATTAAAAGTGACTATACATCTTTGTAGTACAATTTAATGTAATTTAATTGAATATTTCATTGTCGTTCGGTCAGTACGGTGGTGGAAGCCGAATGGACTTACGACAACATGCGGACAACTGACTTCGACAACGCGTGGCTCACCGTCAAGGACGCCATATTGGACAAGTTCGCCGGGCCGCCTGACGTCGGGGTCTATTCTCCGTCCGTACAACATACCTTGTATCAAGCGGAGAAGACAGTGTTGGAGAAAGTGTCTGAGGTAAGAGATTTGTTAGATTATGCTTTTTTACATTGGTAAAAAGGTCAAAACAATATTCAATAGACGAGTGTGTAACGTAGTTTTAATGAAAAAAAGGTGAAGGAAGTATGCAAGTCGCAGCAGGTTTTAATCCCTAGTTGCGACAAAATGTATGGAGGCACGTATGTTGTGAACAAACGTCGGCCAATCCAGCTGGCACTTTTTATCAACAGTCAAAAGTCAGTTTAAACTACAAGTAAATCATGTGAAGAGACTTCTCTTTTTCATGATTAATATAATGGCACATGAATTTCTCTAATATTAAATAATAGACGATTTTTACAATCAGCTTTGTCCTGGCAACATTCAACAAATTCAACAGTATGAGTTTCGTACATTTTCGCATACAAAATAAATATATCTAATACCTTTAAACGAGCAATTCTTGTCCATATACTCGGAATCTTGGACACGGCTGATACGATTTTCATGAAATTTAATATGCGGGGGGTTTCGGGGGCGATAAATCGATCTACCTAGGTTTCATTTTAAGAAATTGCGTTTTATCCGTGTGTTCAGGTAATAAAAAACTTTACTGCTTTACCGACACAGCAACACTAAAGCTAATTCAATAGATGGCGTTGTTAAACTACACTAATTGTAAGCCAATGAGTGTTTGTTTTGAGGTTAGACCAAGAAAATCGATTGTTATATTATTGATAAAATATGTGTCTTTGTTACTCACGGGTTCACTTAAAAATGCCTAAAAGATCTTTGAAAAAGACGCTTATTAACAATATAATACAATATAATTGGTATATTAAAAACCAAATATAAAAATACCGAGCAAAGCTCGGTCAACTAGGTACTATATATGTTGGTGGTAGGCCATCGGAAATGCTTTATTTCTGGAAGCAACCATGTCACATGAGTTTACATTAAACAGTAGTAATCAAAGCGCTAAATTGGCTAAGTTACAAGATCAACGTGGCTTATTAGATGCTTGATACCAGACCTCTTAACAACCTTTCAGTTATATCACATGTTCTAAATGTCTGTGGATCGACAGAATAGATAACATCAGTTGACCTTCACTTTGTTACATGAGCAACAAACAAAGGCAATCAAAACACTGTTTTATTAAAGTTTCTTCACAATTAACGCGGCAATTAAAGATGACTAATCGTCGATTTGATACCTAAATTATGATTGAGTATTCTTAAGCAACATAACAGACAGATTACGCTATTTGTTATGTAATCGTGGGTCTACGAAGACAGAGCGATTATTTTTGAAGGAACATCGCCCTCAATACACAGTAGTTATCAATTATTATTTGCTTATCGTTGGTCAAGTGGCCGGGCTATCACGTACCGCCGTTGCACTGTGTGACGCGGCAACATGTGAACAAACAAAACAGTAGTACCACGATCCTCGAAATAGATTAAAAGCTTGTTCTGAAAATCTATCCTATTTACCAGTTTATTTATTTATATATTCTATAGTCAATGAGCAACATTTAAATCATTCAATTCACATACAATCTACATATATCTATTGCATAAAAATGAGAATAATATCATAGTCAAAAAATTACTCAATACTAGTTCCAAGAAATTGGCAGATACATACATATAATAAGAAATTAGTCAACATAAATATCGAGAAATTTGTCAGGAAAAATAGCAAGAAATTACCTAATACAAATAGTAAGAAAGAGACAATTTAAAATAAGAGTATTTTTGTCAATGTTCATAGGAGAATCTTATAAAAAAAGGGCGTAAAAATATATTATGGCACGACTAAATTATATAATTAAAACAATGTCAAAATAAAATTGACATTTGGGAAAGTCAGTTACACTAAAGTGAAATACACATGTACAAATGTGTAAGTCAATCACATAACAATTTGAAAGGTTCAGTAAATCTCCACCATATGTGTAAAACTTCTGTGTATATTGATCGGCAAAGAGGTCAAAGCCCGGATACACTTTTAATAGGGTCGTCAGACTAGACAGGGTACGTGGAGTGGGGGAGTTAGCGCCCGCTACTGTTTGATTGAAAGGTACTGCGAGTTGGTCTTTCCAACATCGACGACCAATATCTGAAGAACAGAATGTCGTCAATTCTTTGTTGAAGTCAAGAACATCAATCAGCCTTGAAAGACTTTAACCCACCAACGCTAAAACGTTAAAGCTGTCGGGTACGTAAATGGATGCAGGCCAAATGAACATTTTTAAAGGGTTCTAACAAATGCTTTTTGGACTTTTTCCAGTAGAAACTTATAAGTGGATTTATGATTGTTCAAGACGCATGCGCTAGTATCCAGCTCGTTGCAGACAAGCGTACTGTTTAAGAGTTGCACAATGTATTGAAATTTTTGTGATAAATTGATAAACTGCACAATTTTGGTTCAAATATTTGTGAAATGTCATGTGATATTTTTACGTTTCGCTCGTATAATATAATATTTCTAAATACGATTTTTTGGTGCTATTGAAAATTTTTCACTGAAAGTGCGTTGGGGTCACAAATAGTGTGTTTTAAAATTTTTGTATTCCTCTTCAATTTCGAGATGATATCGTTTGCCTAATCGAACAACAGTTTAAGTCTGAGACACTAGCATATTCTAGCTCCTTACAAATCCACACTTAATTAAACAGAATATTAGAACATATAAATTATACATGATTAAACATGTACTTGCTTAATTCCCGTACGTTTTTCGGGATGGCCCGACTAGTTTCGGACCTGTACGAGATCCTTCCTCATGAGCTCCCGCCGCTTGCAGCGAGGTCGCGACATATTTAATCATGTGTGTAAATACCGACTAAATATTTAATAGTAAAATATATGTTATCTCAAAATCTACATTATTAACCACTATTAAAAGCTTAACATTTTCTAATGTCGTTAATTACATAAGATAACATCACTTAAAACATTTTGGACCATCCTTCATATGTTTATTCATGTTTCATCATTCATATGTTCAAATTTTACAGAAATATTTATATGAATACCGATAACCAGTATCAATAAATAAAAAAGCTTCATAGAAAGCTTAAAATTCATAACATACCACAGTTTTGTCCTTGTTGTCACCTAGAATTTCTCGAATTCTATCCTTGATGGTGCTTTCGTGCGCTTCGACAAACCTCGTTGGTAAACTGAGCAGAATAGCGATAGATTCCATCGTATTCCGAAAATCAGTTTGTAACCTTTGGTATTTCTCATCTCGATGTCGTAAATCTTCTGCAATGCAAATTAATAATACCTATAAACAAGTCAGTGAAGCGAACCTAAAACTTTTGCAAGCAATTAGATGTAGAACAATTAACTAGGGCAAATACTGTAGTGGGACTACCATTTTACACTAAATTTAGTACTCGTTAAAATGCACTTGAAATGAGATGCCATAGGTGCATTATTGAGAAGAAGAATAATATATTTTTTTAGCCTTTGCATACCTTTGAGTTGTATAATCATTGATTCGTTTTGGTTCACGTTATCCGTCACGACATTGAGGTTTTTCGTGCAGTGTGATAATTTTTCTCTCGCTTCGTGTAGTTCTCGTTCGAATACTCGGTTAGACACTGCCAATGATTCCTTTTCTTGTTTTAATCTCTCGATATCGAGGAGTTGAGCAGAAAGTTGCCGCTGAAGAATATCTTTATCTGAATTTGCTCTTTCCAATGCATCTCTACAACTTCTAAGATCTTGTTCTATTGTAGATAAATTCTCAGTTGTATTTAAACACTTATTTTTTAGTCTTGTTATATCTTGTACAAGTTCTGCCGCTTTTATTATAAGACTTTCTGGGGAATGGGTATGGGTGGTATCACAAAAATCTGTTTCCAAAGCTGCGGATAAACGCCTAATGAGATCGTGAAATTGACAGCGAGCATTTTCTTTTTGTTGCTCTTCATTGTGACACTCTATTTCGAGGGACCTTAATTTTTTCTCCAAGTCTTTAATTTTCTCCTCATAATAACGATTATCGCGTTGAAGTGTTTGCACCGTAAGATCGCTCCTCCCTTGTGAAGCTTGAAGATTTCTGTGTATTTCTTCTAGATCTTGAATTTTCTTCTTAAGAGACGATATGATAGCATTTTGTCGTGCATTTTGTTCGCGAAGATGGTCGATCTCCACCTGCTGTTCTAATATCCTTTGGTCGCGAGACAACATTTGATTTTTTAAGTCACTGTTCTGTAATAAGTCCTTTAATGCTTAGAGAATTAATTCGTGGGATATATTCATATATTTACGGCAAAAACTATACTTATTGTACATTGAACGCACTTCGGAAATTAGCTTATCTCGTTTGTATTGCAGACCTGCTAAGTCACTTCTTAAAGTGGTAATTATGTCAGTACCAACATCTGACCCCATCTGTAAAATCCGATAAGTAAATTTGACTTCTAAATAATATTGACACGTATTACACAGATTACTTACACAGCTCCATTGCAGCTTTTATAACGTGTATGCGACGAGGATATTGATAAGATACTAGGGGAAGCCGGAGTACTGTGGCATGCAAAATACGACTAGTCAAAGGTAAAAAGTCATTTCCCGATTTAAGTGTAGCGTGATAGAGGTGAGCGTGCAGAGAGTCACGATATCTTCCTATTTACGGAGCCGGGTAAAACAGCTACGCAACAAAAGTTTGTATTTTACATAAAGTATGCAGCATTTTCTAACGATTACCCCGTGTTATTGATTAACATCTGATAATGCGGTCGCTGTTTTTATGATGCTGATTCCTGCTAATATTTTGGTGAAGCAGGAAGTACTTTCGTAGTTTTGTCGTACATTTGTAGTTTGGTTTGCGGTCGCTGTTTTTATGATGCTGATTCCTGCTAATATTTTGGTGAAGCAGGAAGTACATTCGTAGTTATGTAAAAATTACAATGTTGTTATAATACTTAGGTCCTTTAATTGTAAGCTTCTCTAGGTAGTAGATATTATGGGCATAATTATATAATAGAAGAACACAAGAGCATAAACATCCTGAGCCATAATAAATATATTAATTTATTGTTCACAAGCCTGGCCGGCACTAACAGTTGAGCCGAATGGGTGCAATACGCACACATATAAATCATCCGTTAATAATATTGATATGTTTGAGAACGTTTTACATATAAATTTTTGTTCGTATAACACTACGTTCATGTAAATATGATTTAATTTTTTTGCTGTTATATTTAAATATATATTTTATTAGGAATAGCAAAACTCAGTATTTTAAAACACATTTATTATAGTCCAAACATTTTCAAAACTTACCCTACTATTTACGAAATCCAAATAGTTTTGACATTTTAAAACAGAATAAAAATATATTCTAATAATCTAAACTACAATAAAAAAAGATTTTGACTTTTTAAAATGGCAAGTGTAGGTGGTTGCGGCCTGCAAGTACCTTGGAACAAGCATTTCGTGTGAACGCATCGTTATTTCCAGCGAAGTCCGTGCGAGGTACGGAATTGAAAAATGCTTCAACAAGATAAACAGGTACAGAGCCGGCTCTAATATATAGGTAGGCAGGAGGAGAATATACAACGTGCGTTTTACCCATCTACTGAAACGTCCTTAATATAATAATGGTTAATCAATAAAGTATGAAAGGTAAAGAAAATTATAAAAAATTTGTTGATGTGATGTAATACGTTTAATAAATTCCATTAAATATTATGTAATTAATAATCGCAAAATTTTGAGCTCAAAATAATTTCATATATGTAGTTCTACAGTACAATTGCTTTAAATTGCAAGTCTAACAGGATAATAAATACCTTAATTTGAAAGCAATAATATACTGTAGCCGACTATGTATATATGTATAAAACTAAGTAAGTATGTATAAACTAAGTAAGTTTCCAAAGTATTATATTTACCTTAAAATAAAACAGAAAAAGTGCATAATTTTTGATGACTTATGTGTTCCAAAAGTTATACGACAAAGATTTGAGGATAAAATATACATCTAATATGTAGATTTGCTATGAATTGCGGATCAATCTCTTCGAAGGGATTACTTACATTGAAAATATTAAAACTTACTTCTGTAGGGCTTTTGCGCAACACTTCGTATATTTGCCAATCTTCTTTTTCTTCTTTGCTTTTCTCTTCCGCCATCACGAAGCTTTTGATAAACTAGGAAATATTATAGGGGTGCTTGTATTTGTATTACGCTTTTATTTACTATTCTACTTTCTTAAAGACGTTTCACTGGCTTCTACGTTGCTACGCGCCGTGAACCGTAAACAAGAAAATCGATTTTCATAAAACATCAAGTCAGAATTTATGTTTGTTACTGAAATTTTATACAGTATGGTACAAGTAAAGAAAAAAAGGAAAGAACACTTCATTATAGCTAATTTCGTTTGAACACATGAGGGCAGTCACAAAAAAACTACTGCATTAATACTTTGCAGGACAATTTGAGAACGTTTTGTAATCTGTATGTACATTGTGCTTGGCTATAAGTTGAAGACAGTTGACATTCCGATGGCGGGCGCTAGCTGTATTGTAAAGTCACTGATTTTTTAGTTTAAGTTTAGAAGTAGGCCTCAGCGATTTTTTGCAGCTATACAGTAGTTTCGTAAAGGCGCTACTGCGTCGCTACTCTCGGATCGTTTTTAGTCGCATCTGCAACTCGCGACAGACACGATACGGTACGTCACTAACGTGGGACTGCTTCGTGCAGTATGGATATGCTGTCGGAGCAGGTATAGGACTCGCGGCAGTTTCGTCGCGCGATTGTATACAACCTTGCTGTAATAAAGGGTACTGCTCTAAATATTAGAAAAACTGTAGACTTGTATTCTTGTCAAAGAATTGATATGTATAGAATTATAAAATGTCCTTTAGCAACACAAGCTTTATTGTTTCCTCTTTTCATAAAGTTGACGAACGTTACATACTAATTTCTATGACGCGATTAATGTAACGTTATTTGGAATTTGCCTGCAAGTTGTAGATATAAAACAAAAACAGTATATTCAAAATTTTTATTTGTATTTATCTTAACAATAGAAAACAATCGACGTCAACAGTAGTCTAAGGTCGAACAACAAAATAATTCTCTCGATCCGTTGAGAAGGATAGGTGGACAGCAGACGAACGGAAATTACGAAGGATTGATCCTTATATCTTCGTTGAATATACACCACACACTGCCACGTTTTCCTGTTCATTCTACTAAAATCACTTTCAAAACTTATTCTCAAAAATACAGAAAAATGATAATTCTATCATAGTACTGATTCTGCTTCTCTTTTCTCTTCACCATACACAGACTTAAAACTATTATAAGAAGTATGAATTTTAGGAGTGTGGTATACACTTTTTCGTATTATGGACTCGCATTAGATCCAAATCTTGCATTATCACAATGGCAGTAAACATTTTTAAAACCTAAATGAAATAAAAAAATACAATTAACATCACAGACCCCTTCAACATGGCTATCCTCCATCCATTAGGAAATCCACTGCTGGATATAGATTTATTTTCATACTTATGTATGTTTATGGGCTACTATTTAAAGCTTTGAAAAATTGGCTTTTTTCCTTTTAATGTGTTGGATATTAACTACATATTTTTATTATTTTTCTGTCAACAAATATTTAAAAGCGTGTTCCCGGTATAGGCCACGGGGAACACGCGGCGGAGGCTAACAAAATAATGGGATGGAAGGATATAAACACGAAAGGTAACATAGTAACTAAAGGTTCACCGGAGAACGTTGCAGTCAAGAGGTGTCCGGGATCACAACTTACACGAGCACGAGGTCGGACGATCATAATAAAAACGAGGAGGTAGGAGACGGGCGGCGCTACAGGAAGTAGAGCGTCTCGGCGAGCGCGGCGTTGGGCGCGCTGTGCAGGCTGGTGGCGGCCAGCGCCGCCAGCTTGTGCGCGTACTGGCACGCGGCCGGCACGCGCACCTGCGACGAGCAGTTGAAGTACATGTGCGTCAGCTTGTACGTCAGCCGCTGGATCTGCAACGGGCGGCGCGCGGGTGGTACGACTCGTTACGATATTGACGATCGACGGACGGGGCCGAGTTAGCCGATAACGAAAACCAACTCACGCGGTCGGGGTCGAGTCCCGAGGAATCGTGCAGCACGTTGTACGAGGTGGGAGCGATGGTGCCCTCGCGGACGTTCTGCGACACCAAGTAGAAGTCGTACCTGGGGGACACGTTCGTAGATGTATGCTTCGTAGGTTCGTTTTAATAAATGATGCCACGAATCATTCATTCATTATGACGTAGGTCTGAGGCACGATTTCATTTATGTAACGTTTTACCTTTCCGGGAGGGTGACCACGTCGTCGATGACTGTGCCGGGCCGCGGGTTCTCCCCGTTTCTGCCACGATCCAAAAATATGCGCGTGTTGATGCGCTTCGAGACAACTATAAATGCCATTTTAATTTCCGCTCCCGCATAGATGTCGGCCAGTCGCTTTTTAATTTCGGAGACCTGAAAAACAGATGTCAAATGATTTCTATTTATTAAAAAACGTCCAAAAAAACGTATAAAACATGGAATAAGCAGTTCCATGTAATTTAAGGTTTTATGGGAACCGCAAAACTGCAGAAACCTCTCCTTCAACGTCGGCAACGCTAACGCTAAATCTCGAGTGTTGCAAGTGGTCACGGGTGACAGTGAATATTCACCGACACGTTAGCCGTCTGCCTGTATGCTGTGCTAAATATAATTTGATAGATAATGAAAGATGGCAGATGTCGGCAAGTATCGTTAGGACGAAGTGGGAGCGGTCACCTCGTGGCTCATGACGTAGGGCAGCTGGCCGTCGCCGACGCCGTCGCGGTACAGGAACACGCGGCCCGGCAGCACGCCTGCGGACACACCCATGTAATTAACTAGCTATAAGGACACTGATCGATGTCAAAGCAGCACGTCGTATCTGCGAGGATGGAGATATTTGGCACTTGGTGCGCTCTCTCTACCTCGCGGGGGATTTAACGCAATTAGATGCATTATTTAATTTTGTAATCGTTTCAAATATTTACCAAAAAGTAAGGTTTATTTTGTGATGCTTGCTAACTAACCATTTCTCTCTCGATACTTGGCCACGGCGGCCGCAATATTGAAGCCCATGTGGGAGCTGAGCTCCTCCCCGGATGTATGTGCGTTGACGGCGGTGTAGTACTGCGTCATCTGCCTGTCGAGGGTGGCCACGAAGGCCCCATAACTCCTCTCCTTGGTGCGCGAGTCGTGGCACACGTCGTACCCGACGACCATGAGCGTGGGCAGCGGGATCTCCACCGTCCAGGGCGCGCCGCCGAGCTGATACAAACATTACTACTTACTGACAAAGACAGTGAACTGAAATATTACTATAGACTCGTTTAAACAAAAGTAGGATTCATTCCTAACATTTATACTGCCCTATTAATAATTTGCACTCACAATATGTTAAAGGAAACATTGTTTCAAAACCATGTTAAACAATGACACAGTAGACATTTTAGTCCTGAAGATCGTACAATATGACCACATTAGTCAAAGTTCAAAATATTTGTAAATAAATACCTTGCAGTTGATCTGAATGGCAACTTTGGTGGCAATAGACATGGCAGATTGGCTCGTCATATTCCGTGCACACACAACCTGAGTGGGCACGGCGCGTTCCACTGTACATTTTTTTTTTATTGCTTCATATCTGAAATGAAATTAATTTCTGTAAACCATATCCTTTTGCGTAACTAACTGCAAGACTATCTTCAACAAGAAAATTTTACCACTTACCGGTCGGCAAAATTCCTGGCCAAAACACAGAGTATTATGCTAGGATTCTTTCTGGCGATGACGTTTTCGCACGTCGTAGCGTACTCCATGTGAGAGTCGCGTTGAATCGTCACTAGAAAGATAGATGTTCATTAAAATAATTATTCACCAATACTCCAATTCATAACAAACAATATTCCATTGAAATAATTGTCTTTCAAGTGAGTAATTTGGGTCATTCAGATGATCAATGACTAACCTAGGTACTGGGTAGGCCTGGTAAGCAATGAACGTATCTTAGAACCATCTAGAAATTCACATGCAGTAAGAACCATGAAATTAATGAATACCAATTTCAGGTGGTGGTAACCGGAAACCGGCTCCAGAGCCTGTCTTCAAGATGAGCTTAACGAAGTCCTCAGCGTCACGCTGTTGTCTCACTGGTGTTATTACGATCCAATAATTAACTTGTGCCACCGTGAGCAAGTTCTTAGATCTAAAGGTGGACATTAAACAATTTCCATGTCAGTTTGATGACACTTCAAGATAGGAATACGATGCAAAATACGAATAAAGTATTTATCAAAGAAATGGATCTGTTGATATATAAATAAAGTGTTTTTGACCAAGCTTTGCTTATTTCTGTCTTCATGTCTGGTATTTGATGATAATTCCTTTTAAATAACATAATTTTCCAATTAATATTGAACTTTCTACATAATGACAATATCAGAATGTTAATACCACGCAGGTTTACCTCATATCCCTGGTCCAACCATCAAATGTGTCTCCAGCGGGATATTTGCTATTGGCTTGAATTATATTTTCAGGGGGCAGCTGACGTCCTTTGATCTTGACAAGATCTGTGGATAGTTTTAATGACCAAGTAGCCATTTCCTGTAACAAAATTAGACAAAAATAATAAGGTAGGGAGAAATATCATTTAGTGACTATCTGCGATAAATAAATGGTCGCTAATAATAAAATAAATATCATTTAATACTATTCACTTGATAACATTGATGTAAAACATGAGGGGTAAATTATTTATTGCAGAAATATTATAATATATCACCTCGCCAGGTCCCTTAGGGGGTAGGCAGAGAATACAGAGTGACGAAAAACTCCATCTTTACAAATTTACCACGCTTCTTTCACACTAATATCAAGGAGTAAACCAAATTGGGCAAATTGTTGCTGTGGCAATATAGCACAGCCTACATTAGTACAGCTCATTGCTCTGGCTACCGACAGCTAGCAGCGTAGGCGCCGAGAGAAATTGTGCTCTACGTTGCCTTACCCACATGCTCAGCCTGGGGGTTATGGTCAAAAACTACCTATGCAAGTGTATAATGGTGCTCACTGGGGTATGACTACATTCACAGTGGACACAGATTGGCTGATGATGTGCTAAATTTTTGTTGTCGGAGTTACTTAGACTAATAAATGCATTTTGACAATAACATAAGCCCTTTGAAAAAGAACACAACACATGGTAGATTTGTAAAAAATGCAAATATTTGAAATATATTAGTCTGTGTTAGCAAGCATTATTAATGAGACGTTCATTGTGTGAAATGTTACATCTTAATAATATTGTACCTAACGTGACATCTTCAGTCACGTGATATTACATCAAAAACGAGCTACACGGAAAGATAAAGTATATAATATTTAGTAAAACAGATTCATCGTAAACATGGAAACGAACATCGGGAATACGCTTAATCAGAAATTAGAATAAACGATACGAGATCTCACATTGACGACTTCCTTGGTCTGCGTGAAGCGGCGGTTGAAGTCGAGCAGCTTCTTGATGCGCTGGTCGGGGCCCACCTTGGTGTGCGCGGCCATGGCGCGCATGAGCTGGAAGTTGGCGCGCATGCGCTCCGACAGGCCCGTCTGGCGGCACAGCTCGGGCACCAGGTACACGAGCTCGGGCAGGCCGGCGCGCACGTCGCGCGCGCGCGAGCGCGACACCAGCAGCGGCTGCCCCACGTCTTGGATCGTGATGTTGTATTTCTTCGGTGGAAAATAAACGTTCATTATTGGGGGAGTCCTAGACCCCGCCGGTCGTCGGCGACTTCCTGTCCGCTTTCGGTGTTATAACCCTTATGAGGCTCCTCCCTAATTTTTTAAGTAATCTTCGATAGAATTTCCCGGTATTCTAGATTTTTTTGTAGAAAAAGAAAAACTAGAATACCTAATAGGAACAACAGGTAACCTTTTTATAGTAGTCGACGTATGAGATCGCCTCGTCTCTTATCTTGAATGTGTCTTTCGGGTTTGCTCTCCAATCGACGTCGTCTACTCTGTAGGTCTTTTTATTATAATCGGTCATCACAATTTTGCCTGCAATTGAAGCGTTCAATGAAATCAAAATTTAAGTAACAAATTTCAGGTATGCTCCACTACATATTTAAATGTACAGTACGAAGCAATTATCAGCAAAGCAAATTAATTAAAGATTCCTAAATGAGAATTTTTACTTATTATTTAAGGTATTATGAATGCAAACATCTCAATATAAACTTGCATAACAAAAATGTGATCAATATAAAAAGCATACAAAAAAAATCCTACCAATAAAAACAACCACTTCTATACTAACCACAAATGTCCTCGAGGAAAGCTTTCCTAAAATTGTTGCCTTTAGTAGAACAATACTCGTTTAGCATTTGCAATACTGTATCCAAGCGAAGTACCTAATAAATGCATGTAATTTACTTTTATTATTTTAAAAAAGAACTAAAATGCCAATTAACACACATGTTGTAAAATAACAAATCTTACCTTATGTGCTATTTCAGTGACCATGAGTAATTTATCTTCAAACTGATTAATGGTTGTCTTGTAACCAGGCCATATTTGAAGTTTATATTCTGGAATATCAACCTGGAAATTACAGATATAATGTACAACAAAATGACGATTTAAAATAAACATGAATTATTATATAATAATTTATGTAAGTTCATTTATCTGTATTATTAGCAATGGTGATAGAAAAAACATAATTTAAAGAGTAGTGAAATAAATATAAAAATCTGTTTTGTTTAACAATTTATTAAGTTTTCTTTAGGTGTCATTATGTAATTCATTGTATTGAGTAGATAGTCAGAGAGCTGAGGACGAATTTAGAAAAGGTATTTTAGGCCATTTGAAGTTACAAAGAAAGGAGAGGAAAATGTGAATACTAGTTACACTCTGTGGCAGTTCAGATGGAGGGATCTGTGCCTGCTTTATGCTAATAGGCTCACTACCTATTCCATAAAGTCAATGTAACTGGTGATATGTTTAAGTGCACTACACTGTTTGGTCTACCCCATTAGAGATTACAGAAGTGATGTTACGTTTTATCTAATACTAGTAATTATGGCATTGTAAATCTGGTATGGATATAGTGATTATTTTGCAACTATGAAATTTACAAACATATTAATTAGACAAAATGTGAATATTCCATATGTAATTTGATTAAATAAGGAATGAAAAAACCAATTACCTCAAAAATGCTTTTTAAACTAACACGAGAGTATACTCTAAGCTCAATGCAATTTTTATAGCAGCTTTACTAATTAAAATAAAAAGTGTGTATAAAATGCCAGTTTCAAATGATGATTTTCAAGTACCTTAGCCATTGGATCAAAAAAGTCCCGACCAACAAGTTGTAACTGCAGGAGATTGAAACATTTCCTAATGATAATGTTGAAAATCTGGATATAGTGGTAGTCTCCGGGAGAAACATCACATGTTAACTGTGGAAAACAAATTAATTCATTACATACCTTATAAAAGATGTATTTCTTTAACTTATTACATCAATTCAGTAGTGTTGTTAGTATTACAAAAAAAAAAAACCAATGATAAGCTTTAAATACTTACTTTTATCATAATTCTTATTTTTTCACCATCAGCACGGTCAGAATATAATTCCATTGGATCTGGGTTCAATCTTTTAACAGTATATAATACTGTCCCGTCAAATAAGTACCTGGTGATTCATTGTAAAGCTCAGAATAATTCATATTTAATTACTGTTGAGGGGTTTTACTGTAACAATATTGTAATTAAAAACATGTGTATAAACACATAAATGTTCATAATACATACCCTCCGAGGGTTTTATTGTGAACACGAAGTAATGACTTGCGCACATAAGTCCTGTCTTCCTCTGGAGACATATCTACATGGTACTGATGCAGTCGCCACTGAGGAGTAGTTTGCACAACAAAGTAGTTGGCCATCAAGTCCAATGGGGTACCAGTGCTTCCTACAATGAAAAATATGATATGATTCCTGTTTTCAATTTCGTAAAATATCCAATTTATGACTTTTTAAATGTACAAAGGTTGTTCATTATAGTAATTATGTTATATGAAAATTCTATTACCTTTTTTGGATGTCACAGTAGCTGGACGAGTGCGCAGTACAGTCATTTGCTCTGGTAAAATTCTACCTCCACCCCGGCGAGATCCACGGCCGACCACACTGGAGCTAGCGTCTCCTGCAGCAGTAGGCTGGGCCTGTCCTACAGAAATAAACATTTATTTTCTTATTGTATTTAGTGTAGATCAATATTGATTAATATGTTAAACTTTATACATAGTATCAAAAAGAACCAGGATATTGCCTGCCAGTTGTGTAGTGGATATTTGGTTCAGGATTGGTAATGTATTTGATAAGTCATTAATATATTTAGAGTGTTAATATACCAAGATCTATCTTTTGCATCCTTTGTTGAATATCAATGTCTCCAGGGTGATCATGAGTAGATGAAGTAGTACGATGAGAAGCCCGTCCAGCTTGCACGGTGGGCGTTGGAACTCCTGCCCTAACTGGCGGGGCTACGGAAGGTGCAGCCCAGGCGGACGGTGGCTGTGGGCGGGGGCCAGCTTGTCCGCCCGTTATTCGTTCGCCTGGCCGCCGAGGAGGAGCGCTCCCATCGCCTCCGCGTCCTCTAGCCTGGCCCCGAGCTATTCCCCTTCTCCGTTGTTGTTGTTCAGACATGGTACTTACTACCTAACCTGTAATTAATAAATATATGATCATATGACGTAACATAAAGTTAGCATGAATATAATAACGATATATGCCTACTTCATTAAGGTCACATGGGAAAAAAGAAAAAAAAAATACAATGGGAAAATCATAACATTCATTGACAATTCTGAAAAGAAATATTTCAATTACGTGGATAACAAGTTATCTTTCAAAATCTTAATATAGGTATCAAATTTATACTTATAACACACCATTTGTTATGATTGATACCTGATAAGTTTGGGAACTGTTGCACACTTCAACTTAACACAAAACAACTAAACAGGAACACTGTTTTGCTTGATTGACAGTAACTGAAACTGTTTTTTTGTTCCTGTGCTTAGCTCCTTAATATAAGCAATTTACAATAAATAGTTATTTAAAGTACACATAATTAAAAAATCTGTACTGATTTTAGAATTAGTTTTGTAGGAAGCAAATAGTGTTACAAATATATCCAGCAGTTAAAAATATCCTTTCAGTTCAGTTTTCGCCAGCTTTATTGTCAACAAATAATCATGAATAGCAGACAAAGTATTCTCCTCAGACAAGTACTCTTCTCAAACACGTTGACCTTTAAATACAATTATCTCCGATTTTAATACTTTTTCAAAATCTTTCTTTTAAACGGTGTAACATTAGAGAGTACTACACTGCCCTGCCTACCTCTTCAGGGATTACAGGTGTGTGATGTATTTCTATTTTTTAGTATGTATGGTATAAGACAATGCTTATTCGTGAATTTGTTATTGTACCGTAACTGCAAAAATTTTTTTGAACATAGTTGTCTTCTGTATTGTTTTGTTAGGGGTTTTGTTACTTTTAAAGTACCTACCTACTCAAAAAATACTGTGCCCAAAATTGACATTACCAGATTCTGTGACCAGATCCCAGATAGTGGTACTGGATCCAGTTAACTGTTAATGACATGAAATCTACCAGAATAACTAAAAGAGTTTTCTGCATTGTAATTCTGTCTGTCAAGGTTGGCTTTACATATTAAGAGAATTTGAACACCTTAGAGAAAACTACTAAGAACTGAATCACAAAATTATTACTGCTATTTCAACCATTCCTGGACCCTATATTTTGAGATCTCAAACTACGGATTTTATTAATATTTATTATAAAATTATTCAGAATATCAATTAATTGAGAAATGCATGAGACATGTGCAGATGGTGAAGTGCGGTGTAAAGTAATTATGGTTAGTCTATTTTTTCTACTTAATATAAAAAATAGCATCCAGTTAAAATTGTATACAGAATTATAATTATTATATTTTTATTCATTACATTGATTCCCTTATCATGGACACAGATAGAACCAAATGCCCAACATTTCTATTGTTATAGACCTGACATATTTTTACATTCAACACTGTTCACACAAGAAAATTGTTTAATTATATTAAATGTTGCTTTCTTTTTTATTGTGTGAACGAACCCTTATACAAAGTTTGTAAAGTTTACACCAAGTGAAATAGTTGTCAAACCTCAATGATCATGAAATTATCTTACTGGTCATCAGTTCACAATCTGTTTGTTATCATACAAAATATTTACATTCTAGCTGTCGGTTACTAAGTTTTCAATTAGTGTCAAAAGTGAGTAAAATGAAATTAAGTTTTTAAAATGAATGATGCTAGCATAACGATAAAATTTATTTGTGTAGGTAGATATGAAAGTAGCACAAAAATGCAAGTTAAGGGTTCCATAAACAATACATGTGAATTCTGGGCCACAATAGTCGTATCATGTAATTCTGTAATAAAATACTTGGCAAAAATTTTACATATTCAGTATATTTTGTAAATAGTTTTCTAATTACAAAAGTAGCATATTTAGCACAGAGTTCTTCTTATTCATATGCTCTTGGCAGAGCAGTTGTGGTCCGGCATGTTGATCGGAGGTGTGCAGCACTACAGCTCTCCATTCATTTCGGACAGATGCTCGGCGAGTGTTCTCATTAATGGGCGCGTTGGTTAGGGCTTTTATTTGGTATCATAGCAAAATGATGTAAGCTATGTACAAATTTATATCTAAATATATAAAATATTCCTTGCAATGTTGGATAGATATGTGGAAAAATGTGGGTACAGACGTTTTGCAGGATTTATTACTAAATTTTTTTATGATAAATGCAAAATTTAGAAGCTTACCTGACGCAACTTGATTCGACTTGCTTTAAGATTTTACATTAAGTCATTTCTTATACGGCCATAAATAAAATAAAAGAAAGCTATGACTATGAACTTTCAACATCACTTAGAAAGGAAGAAATTATTATTTTTATTATTTGTGATTAGTTTTGGAGGCAATACATTATTATTGTAGTATTGTAGAAATAGTATTGGAATATCTTGTCCAAATCTTCTATAGCGAACTTAAAAGTGGCTAGTTACAAGGATCAATTGTAAATACTTTAAGATTATATGTTTTATTCATATTTGGTAATGTAGGTAGGATGTTTGGCAGCGTGCAACTTTATTTGTTTTGTATTTACGTTTAGTTTTAAAAGCATAGAAATAAAATAATATAAATTCGACTTTGACATAATACTTAAACAATTTGGTTTCTTACCTGTTTCTATAATTAAAAAAAAAATCTTGAGAACAACTGATCAACAAACACCTACAAACTAAAAAATGCCAAAATGGTGGTTAACGTCGAACCGTTGAAGCAATAATACCAATACAATACGGGGAATACAGTGCGACCGTGACGTATTGACTCAGGAAACGGAAATAAAGTCCAAAAAGTAGATGTGCGGACTTTTTTTACTGGCAGCACTGATATTGACATCAATAACCGTTTGTTTTTGTTTGTTTTGTAATGTTACATTAGATAAGGTATACGCAAGACAATAATATTATACACGTGAACGAAAATGGAAAAACTTATAATTTTCAGATTACTGATAAATTGTGAATCGAGTATTCGACTAGAAATAATGTCGAGATTTTTTTTTATTATTTGTGGGGAAATATTGACCAATTAAGTATACTTTCGATTTATGGTAATTTAATTGTAAAGTATTCATAATACATTTTAGTAGTTGTGTTAAGAAATCAACATAATATTAATAAGGGAATTCATTATGTGAAATGCAAAGCGCAGGTCGAGGACCTAAAAATATATATAGGTAACCAAAATACAGATAATAATAAATTTTACAGTACTAGGAGGAAAGATTTTTTATTTTATTAGGGGGATTTATAATTTGTTCATGGCTCCAACGTCCTGGCGTTCTGACATTTGACAATTGGTTTACCGCCAATTTACTAGAAGCCACGATCTTAACCTTAATGAACTTAATCAATTTAATGATTCTGCTTATATTTATATATAAATGAAGTAGTAACAACTAGGTAGACAATTAAAAAAAAATTTTTTTTTATGTACAATTCTCTTTAATTATCAATACAATTTACAGAATTGATGATAAATTATATTGATGAAAAACTATATTAATTAACTATATTATTAACTTTAATGGACGTAACATCACGTCTGTAATCCCCGAAGGGGTAGGCAGAAAAGTGTAGTAGTAGACTCCCACCTTTCATCAGTTACGTTTACGTGCTACGGAATAGGTGGTGAGCCTATTACCTTACACCGGGCACAGACCAGAGTCCGAGTCACTACTAGAAATTCTAAATTAGAAAAATGAAATAGTACTCGGACCTGGGATTTGACTCGGGACACACAGCAGACACAATCAGCAGGCACACTTGCAACCACTCGACCAACGAGGCAGTCTAGCCGGGTCATGTTATTCCATATTGAGATATGAACCGAATTTGTAACATTTTAACTTAAGCAAAGTATTTAATCTTTTTTTAAACATTGTCATTGCTACATATACCTACTTCCATCACATCGTTTATTTCCCACAAGCTTTGTATTTTAGACGAACCTATACTAAAATGTAAAAGAAGAACATGATGTTAAATAGCAATTTATCAACTTGTATACTTTGTCGATATTATACAGGGTTATTATTTTTTAGAGAGGATCTATAGGTTATAGTCCTACGTAGTTAGGTTTCATATAATGATTAATAATCGACCAATTAACATTCCACTGTTGGAATATGGGTCTCCTCTCATATTGAGAGGGTTAAGGCCGTAGTCCGCCACGCTGGCCA
>DWJK01000660.1:0-20611 GCA_018248815.1 Croniades pieria auraria
AAAATGCCTAAAAGATCTTTGAAAAAAGACGCTTATAAACAATATAATACAATATAATTGGTATATTAATAACCAAATATAAAAATACCGAGCAAAGCTCCGTCATTCGGGTACTAATAATAATAATGGGGAGTAAACTGATGATGATGAACAAAAATCTTAGAACGAATAAAGCCAATATCTTTAGTCTGAAATGATGATAACAAGCAAAAAAATCAACGTCTTTCCACGTAAATTCTAATCATTTCTTAATTTTCCGGCAAAAATAAGAACACTCCTAAAATCATTATTAAAACACACTGCCCATTTTAGACGGTGGAGAGTCCGTTAATGAGCAGTTGCTTAGCAACCAGTAAGTTGTTCTCACAATGTCTATGATCATTACGCCTCCAAACTGAAAATGTCCAATAATAATAATAATTTTCGCACTTTGTCTCTGCCCTCATAATGACTTGATTGTTAATTAGGTACTAAGCGTTTGAGCTTACCATGTTATGGGGTATTATATTATTTTAATATGAAAACTGTGATCGCGACGTGTGTGGTAAGTTGATGTAAGAAAGAAAAGAGCAGAAGAGGAGAAGAACGCGAGAAAAGAAAAAGAAAATTATCTTATTTTCATTGTGCCAGGACAGAAAAGGACAGAACATTTTATCCAAGTATTCGCGTATAGACACGAATGCAGATATATAGAGATATAGATGTATCTGAATTTCTATGATCGTTTAACATCAAACCGTGTATTGGTTCATTTGCTCCATTGTTTATTGCGAAAGTAAACAATTTCAGATATTCTGTTAAAATGCATCGTCAATTTTTAGGGGGAATCTCCACCTACTGACAAAATTAGAATATGAAAATTTGAAAAACCTGTCGTTTCTCTGCTTATTAACCTCAAGAACAATAAACGAATATTTCTGTCGTTTCTCTTCTAATTAATCCCAAGAACAATAAACGAATATTCACATCGACTATGTCATTTTTAAGCACGAGGGCTTGAAACCTACTCTTCATTAGACGAGTTAGCACAGCTATGTTTTTGTATGCGTTTCAAAATTTCATCATTTTCACGGCAACATAAACAAAAGGGTTGGCGGTACCTACCTACGAAAGATATCCTGTGGCTTAGACTATGGCTTCCATTTCCGGAGTCTGAGGTTCGTTTCCTGACGCGCCTTGCTGACTGAGCAGGCTATGTTACACACGTTTAAGATAGTAGGTACATAAGTCACTACGAGTATGTGTTATTTCACGTCATAAGATAAAAAAAAAATCTTTTTGTCAAAGCAGTTTCTGTTCATTATATTAAGATGTATTTGTATTGACCATGGACTTTTAACTTTGTAGGATATTTACTTCTATACGTTTCGTGAGTGTCTTATACATACATGGTTATTTACCGGTTTAACTCAGGGTTTTCTTCGGCCTATTATACGATTTTTTCGGTTTCTGAATAACTCGAAACAAACATTGTAAAATAAGCCGGAATATGGTTTAACCGGTATGTAGTTCAGTTTATCTAAAGGTATATCGCCGGGATTTTACTAATAGGAATTTAATTTTACTAATAGCACCTACCATTTCTATTCTCGCTGTCAGCTGGCTTCATTTGGATCGGATGGTGCATCTGTAACAAACGCAGAAAGTATGAAATTATTTTCTCATCACATTAAAGCCTAAACAGAATCGTTTTTAGACTCCTAATTACTACTAAATTCTTATCTAGGTAGATAATGAAACTTTAACCATAAATTTATATCACGGTTGTTCAGATATATATGGATATTTCTTAACCATTCGCCTAAGATAAAATATTTAAAGAGCCGCCTGAACAGTGGAAACCAAAATATCAGAGAAATTTACACAAGAATGTTCTGGAAATGTGTATTTACTAAATGTTTTGCAAATAATCTATTAAAAAACTATGCGCATTAGAATAAATAATGTAAAAGAATAACAACATATTAGATACGTATCTAGGGAATGCCGTGTTAAAAATATAATCTAAGTCTGTCGTATAAAATGTATAAAACATAAACGTAATATCACGCCGCTAATCCTCAAAGGGGTAGACAGAGGAGTGTAATACTCTCCCACGTTTCACCAGTTACGTTTAAGTCCCATGGAATAAGTGGCGAGCTTATTGCCATACACCGGGCACTGATCCAGACTCCGAGGCACTACTAGAAATTCTAAATGAGAAAAATCCAATAGTACCCGACCCGGAATTTGAACCCACGACCCCGATTGGCAGCAGCGTTTGCAACCACTCGACCAACGAGGCAGTATATAAAATATATTCAAAATAAAGTGCATTGAACACAAACCTAGTACAATCGAAGAGAAACGAGCAATTTTCACAAAACGATTAAACTCCGTATACACGAATATCATAAATATATCATTTCAATGTATCCTAGAGAGACTATGAATGAATCAACGCTGTTAAAAGGTATGTTTGTATTATTGTTATCGCGAGTTTTATCATCAAAACGTATCCGTTTGCATCAGCGAGCGGAGAAACTCCGAAATGCGCACAAAAAGATTCATATCTGAAATGCTTGGGTTGTTCGCAGTGAGTATGTATCTATTTATGTGCATACGTACGAATCAAAGGGAATTTCTCCTTATGGAATTCCCTCGCTATAAAAGCGGATAAGCAAGCATAAAGACTTTGCAGCGTCAAAGGCTGAGGAACTATGAGTCGTCGTTTGTATGTATGTTAGACTCTATGTACCTACGGATATAGGCAATATTTAAGTAAGCTTTAAGTACATAAATATAAGAATTTATTTTGATTTTTTGAACATCAATTTCACTTACGTTTTAAGCAAATATTTATATGTATTATGTTGTAAACAAATTATATCGTAAAAAAGGAGTGGGTTTTAATTTTTTTGTAGCTAAGTAAGTAATATTATTGTATTTAATTAACAAATGCGTATTTCAAAGTATAAATTTTTTTTTGTGCAGGATTCGATAGTGGCCGCATTATCGTCGCTGTTAAACAGAAGTTTTAATTTTTTTGTATGTAGCGTAGCGACATAGTTGTGTTCAAAAGGTTATGCTAGACATGACACTGATCTACTCGTCAAATTCTCAGGATTATTATGGTATTTTTATATGGCCCAATTAGAAATCTATTCGAAATCCTATCCAATTATTGATACTGTGTCTGTGCTTTTGTGAATTAACATTAAATAATTCATACTATGTATATACATTGCTATGTTAATTTCATAAAAATTACATTAGAATTGCAAATAACATTTTTGCATTGGTAAAAATATATTTTTAATTCATAGTTTTCATGTTCTGGCGTAGGCCAATCGATCTGTCACCTGAAGCAGCGCAAGGCGCAGATGCCGCGCATGAGTGACAGCTGGCAAAGTATTATGAGCTTCCATTTCCGTCCTTCAAAGAATACGTCGAGGAACATACTCTCGCTTGTTATCATTAGTTAAAAGTCACAGCCTTGTCAGACACTAGGGCCAACGTGTTATGTATACATACATACATATATGTATATGTATGCATAGATTTAAGGTCTTTCCTCCTTTCAGGTGTGAAACTTATCATTATCATTACGACGACGGCAAGAAGTTTAAGTTGTGGCTGTTATAAAAATATTTGCAATACAGTTATATATTATATTATATGTAATTATATTATTATATTTGTATTTGTTATAAAAAAAATTGTGTGACGCGGAGTGTATCATTTTAAAGTATATAATTTGCATAAAATCCCAAATCCACATTTGACACTGAAATGTATAAAATTTATCGCACTTGGTCTATATAACATTTACGTAGTGAAACGTAACAACGTAACATCACGCTTGTATTCCCTGAAGGGATAGGCAGAGGAGTGTGGTACAGTCTCACGTTTCGCCAAATACGTTAACGGCCCATGGAATAGGTGGTGAGCCTATTGCCATACATCGGGGACTATTCCAGACATCGAGTCACTACTAGAAATTCTAAATTAGAAAAATCTAATGGTACCCAACCCGGGATATGAACCCAGGACCACCCGATCAGCAGTCGCGCTTGCAACTACTCGACCAACGAGGCAATTTTTACATAAATTATTTAATTTAATCGCAACATAGAAACAATGGTAATGTCGCTTTTAGGTGACTCAGAATTAAGTGTTAAATAAAAACATACTATATTATTACTAAAGGTTTAATGAGACGTTTTATAAACACATGTTTCCAGGTAAATGGTTAAACAGACATTTATTTATCCGTGAAATATGAAACTAAGAAGGCTATCCAGAAAAAATACACGTTGGATAGTTCATTAAGATAATTATTATTGTAAGTATATTGAATAATATTTGTTGATAATATCGTATCGAACGCAGAAATATTCATTAGCCGTTCACACGATCAAGCTTTCAGCGGCACTCGGCGCCGCGACAAATAGAGCGACATTTTAATCTAATTGCAATACGACGATATGGTTTATTAATAACGGAGTATCAAGCGATGACATGTTAATTCGTCGGTGCGATGTTCGCGCCGCGCAGGCCGACAGTCGCGCAAGCACACGAAGCTAGCTATTTAAATTATTCGTAAACATTGGTCGTATGACGACGTGCGCTCTGTAAACAAAGACGCGTGGGCCCGATGAGAGATATTTCTGTAATTTAATCCGAATTAATGTTTATTGTATGACGAGGTCGGGGCGCAATTGCGCTCATTAGGGGAGGGCTGCCACGGCGGTAAGCCGAGGCAGGCTTATGCCGTATGCTTTTGATATGTAAGATGTTGATTGTCAACTTGTGTTTTTAAATTTTTTAATGCCATTGATTTTAAATTTAGCAGTAATTTGGCAATTTAAGGTGCCCGATTAAAATTGCGAGACTGCGACTGTTCACGGTATGAGAATCGAAGCCCTTATCCATGTAACAACGTGTTTGTCATCAGCTTTAATTGATTCCTTATGTTATAATTTAACATGTAATAACTTATGGTTTATAAATTCGACAATAGATTAGTGGAAAAAAACGTTAATTTAAAACGTGTGGCTAATTCTAATTTTATTTGGCTCTTTACGCTAATAGATTTTTGCAATGCTTCGCTTTGTCATTAGTAGTTTAGACGTACATGAAAAATTACCAAACACAAAATCTAAAGTCTTCACGATATGGAACGATTTATTTGTGTGCTCACGTGTTTATTTGCACAAATGATCTACAGTACAACTAACACCTGTTACGTGATCTAAAATAAAATGTGTTTCGTTCTACAGACCAAAACGACATAACCTCAAAAACGTTTAATTCAGTTATTTAACCAAACGGTATAATCTTCAAAACGTTTAATTAGATCTAGATTTAGATACATCCAGATGTTTAAACTAAACTAACACCTAAAAACGTCTCATTAGATCGGAGCTTTATGTGAACGCGTGTTCACATAGGTACGCAGTTTCGTCGGTGCGTTCGAGTGAAGTCGACATCCGAGTTCCAGAGCTAATCTCAATCAGCGGACAGTTTATTTTTACAGACGCGCAGACTGACGGCCGGCGAGTAATGATCGCGGGCGATTGGCAGGTGACGGTGCGCGCTCGGGCGCACGGAGACGTTGCGCCGGGGCGGGCAGAGAGAGTGCTACGCAGTAGGTCATTACAATTTATGAATATTACAATAGAACAGAAGATAGGTTTGGCGTTAGCTGAAAAAAATGAAATTTAAGAAAGGCTCAGCGTTAATTAAAAATAAATCGAACCTATTCTTAAACGAAATGAATTGTGTTAACGATATAGATTGGCAGGTGACGTGCAGAGCTCTGGGTGCAAGGAGACTTAGGGCCGGTGCGTTCATACGCAGTGCTACGTTGTAGATCATTATGTATTATGAATATTATAACAGACTAGGAGATAGGTTTATCTGTAAACTAGTTATCTTCATTCTTGAACAAGTATAAGTATTTTAAATTATAAAAGGACAATAATTTTAGCGCGAAGGGATTATGATTTTTTATGTTATTATTATACCTTGTTGAAATAAAATAAATGTTGATATGGTTCGTATTTACGAGATGCTGCTGTGACTGCAGCTGCAGTTTGTGACTGCTGCATGCTCAATTGCTATTCACTTCACATTAAAACATATATTACGTAAAGCACTTTGTCATTTCAATTGGTATTTTTGTGTCTATTTAGATCTATATGTTTTTATAAAACGAGGAAATGAAAATTCAAATTTAAAAATAAAATTGAAATTTTAAATTCAAATTTAACGCCTAGCATAAAAGTAAATATATTTTAATCCCACTAAAGCAATAGCAATATAAAGAAAGAACGGCACAAACAAACACAAATCAACTCCTCGTAATATCCATAAGAGGATAATCGCAATAAACTATTACAACGACACAACAGTATACAAAACTACACGGGCGCCCATGAATCACACTAGCGCGCCGAGATTACGGCGAGCGGCTGCGAACACCCCTTATCTAATTACACGCAGATGATCATCAGTCACGGGTGACACCGTGTGCGAGCAGCGTGCAAACACTACTCGTCGCGACACGACACGAACACCGTGTTACATGCGCGTCGTGACGAGCGCGACGTCAACAGACACACTGGGTACGTAGAGTTTACACAGCATCCTATTAGAACCGATTATTCAAAGAACCTTAGCAATCTTCAAAACAAGAGTGGATATACTTTTCTTGGGAAGGCATTCTTCACCTTAGGACACATTTGCACTTATCATCACGCGGGATAACGGCCAAATTGTAGCCTATCATGAAATAAAAAAAAAAAAATGTCACGCGACTTGCTGCGCCTCGCGTCGCATACGATTCGAGGCGCAAGGATACATCCTATTCATGTCTATAATTAACTGATATTGCGTTTTAACATTCAAAATCTTCAAAATCATGTTGGATTTTGTCTAGATATTATTACAAGCGGATGCGTTCGAGCTCTCGCCCGATGAGGATAAGTTGACAACATAGAACATTTTGTTGAAAACGGTTCATAAAATTTTGGGCGATGAATTAACAGCAAAGAAAATATAAAAAAGAGTTAAATTAATAATTAGTAAGGTTAGGCTCTATGCGATAGCTACATCGAATTCATAAAAAGTCATCAATAAAAGTGTTAGTTATAAATTGGGATCATTTTGTACCATGTAAGTAAATAGTGAAAGAAATCAGTCGACGGGTTCAGCGTACAGTGTACAGCAAATGAGTCACAAATCCCTCTGAGCGACAAAAGTCGCTATCTCAAATCTGGATTACGGCTGGCTGCGATTCTTTATCTAATTACTCGTACACGTCGTCCATCAAATGTGACACCGCGGGCAAACACTGTACTGTGTCACGAGAATCGATGAACCTCGTCTTGTACAGATTCTTCTTCTTTGTGACTCGTTCCCTCAATGCAGAGGACCGTGACTTCTTTGTGTTAGTACTCGGTTGATGGTCTCTCGCCAGTCCCTCTTTATACAGATTATTGTCAGAAAAGTTCGTGTGTAACTACGAATTTTAAAGAAATTTAATCCTATTTAAGATTACATATGTATTATGAATTTTCATAGAAAGCAACAAACATGGTGTCGTTCTAAAGATCATTCGGTTAAGAAAAAGTTGTTATATCTATGTAATTTTTACCAATTCAATTCAATTTGCAATTAAATATCAATGGACATAGAATGTATATATCACACGACCTACATTGACGCTTGATACCTCAATCAACAAAAATATATCGAGTTGCAAAACATCGATGTACAATCAATAATCGAAGTTGTCGCAAACAATAAGAGTCGATCGCGTTGTATAATTCATTCCACTGCGGCACCGACGCGGGGGCAATGTGATTCCTATCGAATTAACATAAGCATGGTTTCCGTCCAATTTGTCGTGACAGATCGTCCGGGTATTAACACGACGCTTCCACTTCCATTTGTCGGGAATTACTCATTATACGGACGCCGAAAACGTTTCTTGCTTGTGTCCAATCCCGTGCAGATTTAACATTCTTCCCTTGCCAAGTTCGTCGTTTATATAGATTACAGTCGTGTTCTTCAGTGTACTACTTTAATTTCAAATTTATTTTATCCGCACTTGATTTGGTTTGCGCTATGAAAAATTACTTGTAGACTTTTTAAAATAATATATACAAGGTTTATTTGTACAGTAATACATCTTTACAAACGACATGTCTATTAATTATCCTCTATGGAGCATATTACTGACCATATTGCTCCAGCATGGTCACTAAGGAGCTCCGTTGTTATGTTTTTTAAAGTTAATTCAGAGATCACCTTGTCAATCAAGTTCCCTTTGTATGGCAATATATTATTTGTTTGATAACCGATTCAATTAGTGTCGTACACATATCAAGATCACTGTTAATTAATTACTAAAGATATTTAAAATACATTAGTTGATGTTTGCAGTTTATTCGTCAGTGTGGTAACATTCTATATAATTGTGTAATTGTTAAATATTTTTTTCTTTCCTTTTAATAAAGAAGTAAACATGAAACGTAAAATGTAACGGTCTAGTAAAGGATCGTGAGACACTGAACTTCGTTAAGACTTCTCTAACCATGTAATGATCTCTAAGGTCACTGAGGTATGGTCTGTCTTTCGATTTCCGGTTGACCGCCGTAATGAAGTATGTTTCTAAAACACTTCCCATTCTAATCGGCGGGCGGTCTTTGTTCTATGGAGGGACGGTAAAATTAAAGATTATGATGAAACGTATTAAATCCTACCTAGCATCGGTAACATGTTTAAGAATAATTAATTTTGGACATTTTCTTCAAAAGAATTTTTTTAGGTATCCAAGGTGGACAATAATATTAAAAGTAAGATTGATCTTCCATAGAATTGTGTCCAAGATTTATGTGTGCCTGAGATTTAATAGATACATTTCACACGGAACCTACCATTCGCTGGCAGGCAATCAAATCACCAGTATCCTGGGAGCCTCCACTAATTGGTATACTCATCACGCATGACATTGATTGGATCATGGATAAGGTCAGACGCAAGATGGCCGCGCAGATGGGAATTGGACCCAAGAGATAGAATATAGGAAACGTTGAGACCAACTGTTTATAGTCTCCTGAATATGTATTTGCTGGTATATCGAAGGTCGCGGTGGGATATAGTGATTCGGAGTTTCGAGAGCTGTTCGATTATAGTCTACACTACCAAACCGTATATGTAACGATGTGTTTGCATATCTTTGGAGATTCATCTCAGACTACTTGTTGCCTGCAGTTTTTCATCTTCACCCGAGGAAATAAAAGATTTTATCGTTACTAAAAGTATTTCATATTTTAGTTCACATTATAAATTTTCTTCATGAGTAATTTCGCCAAAATCATGAATATTTTACAACGTTAATATAACTTTAGAAGAATTATATTGGACACACCATATGCTGAGATTTGTGTACTTGTAATGTTTCGCAAAGATATAAAAACCAATTTTAATAGCGATTGCATTTAATTGAAGAGTTCAAGAAAGTAGTAAATATGTTAGGAATGTAATAGTAATAAGCGTTAAAAAGACATAAAATAAAGTCTGGGATTTCCATTTTCAATTCTTAACGACTTCAAAAACATTTAGAAGACGGAGTATAAATAAAACGTTAAATTACACAGAATAGATAAAAGTATTTAAGATACAATTTACGACATAATTCACACGAGTTTCATCGCTGTTTTATAGCGATAAATACATCCGAGTGTCGTAGAGTGTGTGACCGTGACACTTGCCCTGAATATTTCATAGCGCGACTAAACCGACTATATCTCATCTCAGTGTTTTGCAACTGAACCGAGCTCCCATATTAGAATATAAAAAATTAGCCCGTCAGTTATATTTTGAAGATTTCGTATATTTATATTATTCCACAAGAGAAGCATCTGCTGTAAATACTGTCGCTTCTTTTTCGATAAAAACGCATGGATATCGTTTTTTCGAAATTATTTTAAACATTTTTAAAATATTAACTGTATTATACCTGCTTAAAATATGTATTAGTACTCGCACGACGTTATATATTTAGTATATTAAATTCAAACAATACAATAATATTGAATCAATATTACTGATTGGGTAGAAGCGACGGCGGTGCGAAAAGCGGTGTCCTGCGATCCCCAACCCGCATGTCCAGATTGGGGATTACGGGTAAAAACCCTTCTAACTAAGCAGTAGTACGTAAATGGTACTGTAATATACAATTTATTTCTGGAACTTATACACTTATATTTGTTAATGTTAAACATGATAGGCGTAGGATCGCGGCTCGGCAAACGTACTCGTAGTGTAGGCCGTCCTTCGTCCCGTTGGGATGACGATTTGCGAAAGGCTGCAGGCAGATGCTGAATGCGACAAGCTGAGGACAGCGCGCGATGGCGCTCATTGGGGGAGGCCTATGTTCAGCAGTAGACTGAGATAGGCTGATGATGATAATGATGATGACAGGCGTAGAAATGAACTAACATTTCAATTCTGCTCGCGGTTTCAGTGAATACGGCCGCAGAGTAACTAAAGTAATCTATTTCAGTGCGGCCCGCCGACCCGACAAACAGCACTAATGGTTTTGATGTTCAATTTGTCTTACAATAAAATTAATTATCTTTGGATTAAAATATATTCGAACTATCTTAGAAACAGGGAAGATAAGTCAGTCGGATACATTTTGTAAATTTATATTGCTCCATTCGATTTTTCTCGAAATAGTTTCGTGTTTGAGTAAATGTTAAATAAGTATTTCTCAACAGCTAATTTCTCCTATGCGAGTTGGAACCACCTGCCGGAATAAGCCTAAATAGTAACGACTTAGATAATTTCATAACTAAAACTTAAAACTTTTTTTGTTCTATGTCTTCTGAGATCTACATAATTACTTACTCGAATGAATTAAAATAAAGCAGTAAGCGGACCGATTTTCAGTGCATGCACGTTTTAATGCAATTTCAATATACATAGCTTCCGTATACGAAACATCAAACAATCCTTCTGTCTATAAAGGTCGACGTGTCTATCGATCCGATTCTACTCAAAATAACTGCTTTTACCACAGAGTTAATATCACGTAGAAATGTCATGGCTTTTCTTTTAGTTTGAATACGTGCAACCATGTTTATTGGGCATTATTGAACTGCAGTATTTTAGAACGGTTGATCTGACGTATTTAGTGATCCGTATCCATTTATTGGTCTCGAAATGATTGGGAGTTTCGTATATATGATTAGAATTGGGAACTTAATAAAATATTCTTTCAGTTGATACTTGCTTAAATTTATGAAGAATATTATGATTCATATCTTTAGTATATTATGCGACTGAACTCCCCGTAAAAGTTTGTTATATTTCGCAGAGCGGCTATAAGATATTTAGAATTCCACACTTCTACATAAACGCACTCGCAGATATCTATCTACGCTTTATTATTATATTGACAATACATTTTATACGCCCAGGAGAAATATTAATATATTAAATAAAAATATCGTAATATTATTTCAGATAAGAGCCAACTGTCTAAGGAATAAAACTTGACTTAATCGAAATCTCACCAGTAGTTTTTTCGTTACGCGCACAATGGCTGACCTTAATCATTTTATTTATGTAGATCAGATTTTAAACTTGGTAATTTTGTTCTATTTAACAATTCAGTAAACGTTGTTTCACATGTAATTTACCTACGAGTATGTAGACGTGTTCGTATTTCGCTCTCTCAAACGGACGGGCCGTTTAAAAATAAATGAAGTGTGACGATTGGAGCCAAGGCGTCCCGCTCGGCACTCATTAGCGGCGAGCAAATTAATTCATATCGGCTTTGTTCGACGCGGAACTGACACTGGACTTATACTATGATAGTGACTCCATCTAGCTAATTGTGTGTCACGTGATTTTAATATTATCTCTCAAATCTTGTGTTTCGTATAATCATCATAACAGTTTCGAAGTTCCATATATATGTTGGTGCTTGTTTAAATACGCTTTGAGTTGTAGTGAGCAGCCTATGCCCTTTAGATAGACATAAATATGTCGAGCCCGCAGGTTCAGTGGTTAGTGGTACTGGTTGCTGAGTCGGGGGTTGAGCACAAGTGTTTGTATGTAAAAAATCTATATAACTTTATATTAGATATACATAAATATAAGTGTTTGTTAGCTGTCTAGTTATCGTACTTACGTTGCCCACTAATTATAAGCGTAGTTAGAGATCAGAGCGCCATACCTACTCGTATGTTAAAAAAACGGTAACCTATGCTGTTTCAGAAACAAAACGTACAAGCATTTCGTGGGAGCATTCGTTTATGTAAAGCTTCGACCGGACCTTTTTGTGGCATTATATTGGAATAGAAAAAGCTGGTCTATTTAGATGATGTTCCTTGATGTGATATTGAATGAAAGAAATGAAGATATTGCTTTTCGTTTATCCACCTGACGCCGGTCTTCTGTATAAGAGGTATCCAATGTTCTATTGCTGACGATATATTTTTCTATATAATCCGAAGTTTATGATTTCGTATGTGTTTGTGCATATAATGTATTGTGCAAATTTTATTCTCCAATTTAATGGAACCCGTAATCCTCGGCTGAAGACGGGGGCATGACCATCAACAACAGCGAGTCAGTTCGTCTGTTCAGTTGTATTTTTGTTCTTTTATATGTATGCCGAATAACGTAGGCATAACAAAACAACGTCGTCCGGCACATAATACATCCAACTGAAAATTTGGTAAAATTCTAAAATGAATTTTATTAACCAATAGTTTCACAGGGCACAGAGTTTACCCACATACGCCCCGTTATGTAAACTTGTATTAAAATTATGAATATTTTACCTTTCAGGATTCATAAATAATTTCGCGTAGACAAGATAAATATATAATACGTTTTTTTGATCAAACGTGCAATATTATGAAAATGTTTGTCGTCTCGCATGTCTTCGGGGTATTTTAAATATAATTTGACCTAGTTTTACAATATTGCTAGTATTAACAAACTATTACATTGTTTCTATACGTCAGTTATAACACTTGACTGACAATGTAGTTTCGACGCCACGTATCTGTGCTTCGGGCTGGAACAGGATGTAGCCGCTTGCCGACAGCAACAGGCGGAGACACGGACAGATGGAATTCAATCTCAAAACTGCTTGCCGCACTACGTGTAAGTCACATTTTCAAAAACCTAACTAAATTCTTTTGCAACATCAGTCCCTACGTAACATCACGCACGTAATCCCCAATGGGGTAGGCAGAGGCGTGTAGAACACCCCCACGTTTCGCTAGTTACATTTAAGTCCCATGGAATAGGTGGTGAACCATACACCGGGCACAGATCCAGACTCCAAGTCCCTAATAGAAATTCTAAATTAGAAAACTCCAATAGTACTCGACCTAGGATTTGACCCAGGACCTTCCAATCGGCAGTCGCGCTTGCAACCATTCGACCAACGAGGCAGTCTTTTTCTTTTAATTAGAATGTTTTAATTTCTTATAGGGAGAAAATAAACTATTTGGAAAATTCGAATTTGAAATTTAATGTTACCATATGAAAATAGTTGTTATAACAACTAATTTTACAAATTCTTTGTTGTGTTGTAAAACTGATTTGTTAACTGAATAATTATTTTATCTTTATTAATGAAAATTAATTTAATCTACACTAAAAAGTTAAAACCTTTTCATATTCCATATATGGACATTATAAAAACAGTGTAGGACTGTCTCCATTTTCTAACAGAAACGAAAACTCACACATATTTTATAATATCAGTATCCTCAAGGATATCTTTTCAACTCATCGGTATACCGTAATAATTGTAAAATTCTTGGGACAACCCATCATACGGCTTCCTGATCCCAAACTAAACGGTACCTGCTCTACGATTAACATACAGCTGATAAACATATACAAGTACATATGCACAATTAAATAAACACATGCATATGTACAATTTTGCTTCCAGGCATAGTATACGCACTAGTGCTCGTCACACAAATGTTTGTTTTGTGTGGGCATCGACCCTAAATATTCCAACTCAGCAGTCAGGCTTGCTAACCACTGGACCAAGAGGCCAGCGATATCCAGCAAATATGCTTTGATAACAAAGGTATATTGACATAGATGGAGCGATGTTCATATGACATTTTGTAAACATACATAACTACGAAAATCAGACTATCCAAGCATATTTTACATGAGATACTTCCAGCAACATTTAGGTCATGTTCAGAAAGGTCCCTCTGAAAAACGCATAATGCGTTTTAGATAGTCACGGTGAGCGGTCAAAGGGGTGGGTCCAAAGTAAATTTCCATTCGATAATGATCCTCAAGTCCATCAAAGGTAGCTGAAAAACTTACATTTAAAATGAAGGGATGCCGAAATCAAAGGCCTTTTAGGCTTATTACACGGTTGACGGGTCGTGGTAGAAAAAATACTCCCCCCCTTCCCTCTTCCCCCATCTCTGCGAAAGGAAGAGGAAGATGGCCGCAAATATAGCGGAAGATAATTGTAAGTGGCACGTTGTCTTGATGGAGGGTGGTATTATAAAGGACGCGCGGAAAATCATTAGCATTTTTTTTAAAAGGGAACTTGCTCGCTCGCCTTCCAAGTGCAAAAAGGTATCGCAATTTTTGTCAAACATCACCTCATTAGCATAATTACAAGCACTAAAAACGATTTTATTTCTTCTACTGTCGATAAAACATGTTAAGTTGTCATGTACGCAATGTCGTGTATTATTGTCATTGTAGATAGCAAATGTTCCGAGTCGATCTCGAGGGAAGTATCGTTAGATTGGTTGAGTCCATAGTCTTCTTCTGGCGGCTGAATGAAAAAAGTGGAAAACGTATAAAATCTACTCCATGGGACTGAACGTAACTGATGAAACGTGGGTGTGTGCTACACTCCTCTGCCTACCCCTTCGAGGATTACAGGCGTGATGTTACGTTTGTTACAATTATATATGTAGAGATTTTCGCAACGACTGTTTGTTGTTTATCTTTCGTATTATGCCAGAAATAACGCTATGCATCAAATGAGTATTAATAAGTGAATAAGGCTTGTTCGTGGCTGTAAATCCAAATTACGTTCGCGACCGTAACCGGGGCTGAAAGGCGAGGTTAATAATAAATTACAGTATTTGATAAGTAAGATAAGTGTTAGCGAGTAATAAAATTACAATTCTTAGTGACCTTTTGCATATTAATTTTTTTAATTACGAATATAGCATTCAACATTGATTCGACGTTTTTATTTTATTAGCTTTTTTCTAATATTCAGTGCATACTTTTAGAAAGCCTGCACCTGTTCAACCATTTTCTTAGAAGCTAATCTTTTTACGCTAACTATGGACGATTTGCAACATTTCCAAACGCTCTGTGTTGTTACGAACGAAAACCTTTAAAAATTCATTCCAAAATAATTCTATATGCTGTGGTATTAAGGTTGAATTTTGATAAAGAGGGCACAATAATACCCCAGTACGGGCCGCCTTCAACGGCTCGCTTCTCACAGTCCCTTGGTACAGCGCCGCACGGCCCCTAGATCATAAACGATGGAAACCATAATAGGACCCGATATTATAGAAGATTAAGATTATTACATCATTATGTTACGAGCCTGACGAGGTTTTTTATATACTACGCAACCTTCTGCTTCATCTTGATCTAACAATGTATTTATACGGTACTTATGTATGTACAATTACATATATATGTATGTAGTATGTGGAACGAGAAAATTAAAAAATTACCAGATGTTCTGTATTTTGTCATTTAAATTAAAAAAAAATTAGTCAGAAATGATATTGAACAAAAATACAAACAGCTGTTTATAATTTTTGCAAATGGGACAGGGTTTTATATGAATATCTATATGTACATATTTGTTTGTTCGCTTGCACGTTTCTGAGTCATTCAGATATAAAAATCGGTATAGATTTGTATGAGTGTTCAGAATGAAGTTTGCTTGCTCGTAGACTTACAAATGCTATGTTTTTTCCGGAAAATACATGATTCCTGTGGGCTTCGGTCAGTGACAAATGCTTTTGTTTGTAATTCTTCTTAGTGACGCTAGATGGCGCTATAGCCATTTTAAAATTCGCCTGAGTGATTGTGTGTGAATGCCATTAGGCATTAAGCCCGCCCTTTTGTAACGTAGCTTTATATTCACAAAAAAGACTAAATAAAATAAATTTAAAAGTTTTAGTATATCGTTTTTCTATAGGTTCCCAGGTACATGCTTTTTATCTAGAATGACGCTAACATATCTGCGGGCGGGAATTGATATAATAAGTATAATTAAACCACAAGCTTTTAAATAGAAGGCAATTTGTTGCTATTTAAAACAATGGTATTAGATCGCGTTTACATTGTAATAATTTTCTTTGTCTGCGGTAAATAAGATGTATCACGTTGATAAGGTGAAACTAATGTAATATATACATATGTATACACTACGTAGCTATTGTAAACAGTGCAAAGATTGCATTAAGAAATTTCTCACGTTTCATTCTGGGGTCGTTTCTTGTAAAACAAACGAGTCAATATGAAATAGCTGTATTCGTTCTGATTTCCCACGCGGGCGACGTGGATTGAAAAATATTGTCATTATTTGTTACTTTAATATTTATTCACTACCCAATATTTATTTACATTCCTTATTTTACATCTGTTGTGTTTATTGACTCTTAACCAGCAGCTGGTACCAACAGTTTAACGTGTCCAACGAAATAATGAATTGTGGTTTGTCATTGAAGATTCGGCCACGCTTGACGCGTTAATTTTTCACGTGTGTATTTAATATTTATGTTATTTCTGAGAACATATGTGTATACATATTTAATAATTAAATATATTTGCGAAACTGTCGTCCAAAAATACTGCTCGGATCTCTGTAAAATTACTTTTAAAGGTAGAATTTAAGATAACATTATCATACAATTACATAGATAACTTTATAACTATCAACATGCGAGACTAAAATAGGCGATTGACAGAAAAACTTCAACAATAATAAATGATAATAATGGACCCATTTATCATTCCATTGTTGGAATATGGCTCTCCTCTCATATTGAGAGGGTTAAGGCTTTAGTCTGCCACGCTGGCCAAGTGCGGGTTGGCAGACTTCACACACCTTAGAACTTTTTTCTTATGAGTACTAAGGTTTTTTTTACGATGTTTTTCTTCACCGTTAGCAAGTGATATTTGCGGGTGGGCGCCATGAATTTGAACCCAGTACCCTTGGAGTAAGAGGCTCAATTCTTAACCACCAGGCTATCACTGCTGCTTTAACTTAAAGGAATTGCTCTAGAAAATTATTTAAAATTTTTTTTATTCACTTATTTCATTTACGGCGTTTAGAGAGAATTAGATACTTAGCAGAAAGCACAAACGCGAAAGGCTCTCCGTTGTCATAGCAATACTCATTTGTAAATAGATAACGTGAGATAAATGGACTGGCCCGTTGGTTAAGTGGTTAGTGAATCTGACCGCTGAGCCGTGCTTCGTGGGTTCGGTCCCTACTCAGAGTAAATATTTTTGTGATGATCACGTACACAGTTACAACTTAGTTGAAGGAACAGTAGCTGTACATTCGTAAAAACCTCCGAAAATCGGTTCTGACTTTCGTTTAATTAACCCTCTATACGAAAATTATAATCGATTTTTATGTTGACGTTGTAGAAATAAAAAAACATTATATATTTGGAAACCATTTCACTCAGAGGCACGCGTGACTGACGATCTGGAAGTAATCTCGGAGAATCTCTTGATCCCTGTTTATTTCCAGCGCCCTGTACCAACCCGGATACAGTAACTTCGTGCCCGATATAAGAGAGGGGAAAGAAATGTCCCCAAACTAATGGACCGAACCGGGAATGAACTTTAACAGTTTTGTTAACACGATATAAGTACACCGCAACACTATGTCGCAAGTATCCGTTCACTGGAACGTAAATGGGTCTGGAATCAGTAATAAAAGTATTCCAGCTTTGCGCTTGGCATCCTGTGCAAAAATGTCGCTTATTTAATCGTTGTTAGCCCTCGGAACTCGCTTCGTACACAGATACTGTCGCTCGGCGCAAACTACATCCGGTTTGTCGTAAAACAACTATAGAATAAAATCACATTTATTATTTATGTGACCCCTACAAAACTTTATAATATCGTTAATGAATACAAAGATGTCAAAGCTATACAAAGTAGATATACAGTAATATTCTATATTGGTTTAAAATATGCGAGTAATTAACAAAGTTTCAGTAAACTGGTTATAAAATTAGTCATCGCTTAGTGTGAACAATTCCAAGATGATTCTCTCTTTGACATAAAGAAGTAAGCTTACTCGGCATACCGGATAAAATAAATCACAATTGACTTTCCCCGTGACTTTTCTAACTGCCCCATTTTTTAATTTAGGAATGAAGTTAGGGTTGTGGAAAAAATCGACCCAAACTAATGGAGCGAGCGCGGTAGAACGAAGTTTAGAAATTGCGAGCTCGCCGCTCCACCGTCAGCGCGAAGTCAGTAGCGAACTCGATCGGAAACTGTGTGCATGTGATATAATTATAACAGATATAATGACATAGTAAAATGTATTTGGTATTTTTAGTAAATTGCAATTGTTTAGTTACTTTATATCTCATGTATGTTTTAAGTCAGACGTTTAGTTGCTTCGCTTCCTTTTCATAGTATTTGAATATGACCCTAATAGGAACACAATGAAGAAAAATATTGTTATTGCAATGAATATAATACCTTTATTTCTTATTCTTTGGAGCTGTGGCCAGTGTGTGGCAAAATGCTCACCGCCTATTTCATGGCAGGACGTAAACGCAACTGGCGAAACACGAGAGTGTACCTATACTCTTCCTTCTTTGCCTACCTCTTCGGTTATTTCAGGCGTCATTTTACATAAAATTTTACACATTATTGCAAATGAAATTGAACTTTTAAATATACATATCTACATAAATTGCGTAGGTCGATGCATATAAATACATGTATGCTGCATATCAAAGCTTTGCCCCGTGGAAACTTTCATGTTTCTTGCCCAATCCTCGGTTCCGGGGAAGGTTTGTCCGCAGAAATGCACTCGACGTAAACAATTGGATCTTTTTGCCTGTAAGGTAATTTACGCGACCGCAAATCGGACGATTTATTAAAATATCCCCAGGAAAGCCGGGCGCACTATTTGTTACATTCTTACCTCTGTTTTAAAGTATCCACGGACAGTATTGGTTACATTTCTCATTTTGTTTCTATAACATTGTACATAGTAACGAGTAAATGTGGAACTTTCTAGAAGTGTTTTTGGCGTAGATTTGTTGCTTGATATCCTTATATATGTAAATTATAGACATAATAAAACAGCATCATCTCTTTATTTCCGTGTCTAACTGTCCCCCTAATTCGTTTCTTAGTGCAGCTCCGACATGTTTGGTCTAATTATTGAGAAGTGGAAAAAAGTAGAGACTTCTAACAAAATAAAGATAAGTTTCTTTGATATTATAAGATAAAGTGTTATTGATGAAAGTTGTACAATAATAGTAATAATAATAATCGAGCCATTTGTTATTCCACTGTTGGAATATGGGTCTCCTCTCGTATTGAGAGGGTTAAGACCATTGTCTGTACAATATTGGGTGATAATTAGATAACCATAATGATAAAAATAACAGATTCAATTTAAGATTAATAACGACAGAAGCAAAAGTTTCTTTCATTTAACTAAAGAATGAGTAAATAATAATAAGTAAAAAATCCTATAAACACAAAAAAATCCTATCACAATTTTATTGGCCATCCCTCATCATAAATATAATTGAATGAAACGAGCTATGTTCGACACATCACATTTCGGGTTCGAAATGGACCGTTTCACCCGGAATGTGATGTACGGCCGGATAAGACAAGGCGGGAAGGTGCGCCCGGGTCGGGACCGGGACCTTTCTATTTCCTTGATTGTTCGCCCCGGGATCGATAGTGTCTCCATTTTGACCGTTTATGAGCGGTCGCGACGAGAGCTTTGGGTTTATGTACAATTTCCAGTTCGTCTTATTAAAACATGACGAGGTCCAATTGTACTTTGATTTTTAATTTTTTTAATTTAAATTTAGAACGATTAATAATAATTTTATAACATGAATAGGACAGTGGTTCCCTATTGCATATATTTATAATGTTTAATCACATTTATTACCTTAAAAATCTACATAAATTACGTTAGGAGCTGTCCAAGGTTTACAGAAATCAATCTCCACGTTGTATGTATAAATTTGTAATTTATTACTTAATTACTTTAAAAAATCGAACTTTGAATATGTTACTTAATATCCGAATGTTAATAAAATAACAGTATTTAATACATCGTTCGATACTACTGATAAGACTGGTTAAAATTCCAGTTATGAATCCCTTAAAATATTCATGATTAAAAATGTACCGGCTTAACTCACGTACGTTTTTCGGGATGGCCCGACTAGATGGTCGCGACCTCGCTGCAAGCGGCGGGTGTTCACGAGGAAGGACCTCGTACAGGTCCGAAACTAGTCGGGCCATCCCGAAAAACGTACGTGAGTTAAGCCGGTACATTTTT
>DWJK01000661.1:0-20602 GCA_018248815.1 Croniades pieria auraria
GCGAATAGGTACCTCACTCAGCATGAGTTGCGATCAGGGAATCACAGCGCCGATTTTCATATAACTCTTATATCATCATGTTTTGTTATTAACGAGGACAAAGAGAAACACAAATTTACAAAAAACTTGGTTACAAGGTATTTAGTACCGTAGCTTATGGGTGCATGAACTATAAGAACTCGCTTTTGTAAAGACCATCTTATTACGTTCTGAGAATACCTATACAACAAACTCGTCCACTTTGTAGGTGTCCGATAGAAATGATTATATAAATAGATTAAATTCGTGGAGAGAACGGAAAGGTTAAGCGGCATCCTCTGATCACAGGTCCATGGTACAATTAAAATATCAACGTTAGACTCGTTAAGAAAAGCTTTTGGACATAATTTTTCCTTATTCCCATAACACATTCGATTTTTTTTATTTTTAACAATTATGTATCCTAAATACAATAGTTATCTCTTTTTTCTTTTATTGATACCAACAATCAAATTGTGGAACTTCGTGATTATAATCTTCAATATATATCAGGTCACTGCTAGAGATAGACCTCCCCGAATGGACGCTATCACGACTATCCCCCCCTGACGCATGTGAATTGTATATTTAATGTTCAAATCACTTGTTCTTTCTAGGGGGTGGGGAGGTGTGCTACATCCTAGACTGCACCTCGCTTTCCATCCTTTCCAATTGCAGCCAAGCGCGAGCCCAGTTCTACATAAAAAAAAATATTGTCCATGTCGTGCCAACCCTGGCAACATAGTGAAGCGGTTATGGTATGTGGAGCTGACGGATTTAGTACTTCGGTGCGTTTGCCTAGATATTTGCTACACTATTCAGTTTTTCTACAAATTGTATCTAATTGTAGCCACGACGAGTGATTGCGATTAGCCAATTGCGCAGTTATCAGGTGTCACAAGAAACCAGTCTTGGTCGTAGATATTGGTAGAGATTTATCTGACTACATGTAATAAATATTTCGAGTAACTTTATACTACGTTACTTTATCATAATATACTTATCATTATCGTCATCGTCAGCCTGTTTCAGGGCAATGTTGGACATAGGTATCTCCGAAGAGGTTTCTGGCCCACAATCTCCCAGAGCATTGGGAGAATTCGGGTTCGCATAGCACAGCTGGCAGTGGGCAGAGCGTCGTCTGTTATACGGCAGGGTACACTATGTGCAAGGGAGATAGGCTAGGACTCCTAAGATAGAGCGCGGAATCCCTTACATCCCACTAGTAAAATACAAATAGTAATATAAAAAAAATCGAAACGCCAAATGCCGAATAAAAGGAAGTTCCAAAAACACGCTAATACACTAATTAGCGTGCTCTTGGAACTTCCTTCTGACCGCCGTACAAGAACATAACGATTATTTTGTTTCTATAATATATAATTATATGTGGGGACTGCTTACTCCCGGCCAGTTGATAGCAAGTCAGGTAGAAACTAGGTAATTTCCAACTTAAGCAAAATGCTAATGTTGATGGATACTAGTGCCGTAAAACACCAAGCCTCCATGACCAAATAGATCAGATACTGGATGATGAAAAAGTCAGAAGTCTTCGCAGCCCGCTGGCGTACGTGAGAAAAGCTCGTCAGGTCCGTAATAATAGAGATAGAAGTATCTCTATTGTAGTGTCAAAGTACTCATATCTCGCCATCTACTGCGTAAGAGACCATGTTGATAATGATGACGTAGATTATTACGTAACACTATTAAGTAACAAAAGTAAAATCAAAACAAACCTTAAAACGCTGAAAATATTATCATTTAGCAACTCTTGTTAAGATCAGAACTCTATATGTTACATAAGCATGCCCGTCTCTACCGCCTCATATCTGCCACTTTCGAGCCCTTCCAATCTGATCACGGTGCGTCCAAACATAAGCTGACATAAATCAATTCCCACGCGAAATTAATGAAGAAAGAAAATAAAAAACTAAATGAAATATTAGAACTCCTCATATATTTTAGTGGTGGCAATAAATAACATGAGAAAAACAGGAAGTAGTGCAAATGTGAATGTTGATTCTCACAGAATAGATATCAAATAGAAATTACTTCAGTCGTAAAAAATACCAGAGGCCGTAAATTTTCTTATATGAATTTTTAGCACTGCTTTTGATCATCAGGCCGGTGAGTCTCTGTACAGATCAGTTTTAGGGACGCGAGTAAAGAATAATAATTATATTCTACTATTACAACAGGAGTTTTTATTTTGTTTTTGGCTTATTATAACTATAATGGTCTAGTATATGAATCTGCAGTGTGTAATTTACGTCAAAAAAATTTTAATACGTGCTTTATGTCGACTGACGTCCACGTGTCTCTACAAACCATTTATTTGTACACAAAAATTAAGTATACTAAAACTATCGTAAACGCTTCTGTTTCATTTACTACCCAAGTAATAAAAAAGCTAGCAACATATTTATAAAATATGTATGTCCAAATGAACATACAATCAACTGGCAACCCTAATACGCATGTTAGACATATCTATATATTGTTAACTCTACAAACATCTACGCGTCTAATAATACGCCGGCGCCGGATATTACCCGAGATCGGACAAACACGAAATCACTTGATTTTAAAAATGTAATCATTCTTATATTAAATTAAATTTAATAACGTGATTTATTAATCGCGATCCGCTTACGTAAATTTCGTTGAATTATAGCACAATAAAGAATATTTAACTTTTTTCGACGATACATTTCCGTGGAACTTTCTGGAAATTTTTTACGTTTTATTTACTGCACGTAAAAATCAGGCACAGCACCCGACTATGAATGGGCAATGGTAGCCAATGACAGGTACATAACATTAGTTACAGCACAGGCTCTCTTTAAGCCTACTTTAAGATCAGATGGCAGTGTGTAGAGTCGTCCAAAGGTATAAATATATACAAACTCGTACTCATATATACATATTAGTGGCACAAGCAACATTCCCGGCCATGTAATACACAGGCGCTATAGGTAACCAAGACGCACTGAGGCGCCTACATGCCTGTACTGATGCACGCTAAGCATTCCACAGAGTGGTGCCCGGCTGCATTCTGCTCACTGGGGTATTGTCGGGTGCGACACGGCTTTATTGAATTTAAATACTATACAAATAGTTTTATCCATTACGGCGCAGGCAAAGAGCACCGAGTGCCAAATATCTCCATCCCTATTTGCTATGCTTAACAATATAAAAAAATTGTAATGTACCTTGCTCAATTACTCAACAACAAGGGTTACCTTCTCGCTTTGAGAGAACGCCGCCAACAGTGGGACGATAAAAGAATTGAGGATAATAATAATGTGAAGAATATTGCGGAAAGTCGTTAGATTCGGACACCTTCAGTAACAGAACATCAATGAAATCTATTATTAAATTCACACTTCACTGACACGGCTGTTTTAAAATTTAAAAAAAAAAACATTCTTCACATCAAACTTTCAGTTTTTCGGCATTAATATTTCTTAATCAGCGGCGCTTTCTAATTTCGAAAAATACGTAAAATTACATATGTTTAAAAACAAGAGCATAAATTTAGTGCTGTCAGGGTGTTCGTCGTGTTTTTAAAGATGTTTATTTTTTCTTTTCGACATGTGTTTTAACATTATTATATTATCAATTAAATAATTGAAATCGTACATAATGGTGACCTTTTTAATTTTAATAAAGTTTGGCCTATTCGTGCAATGATCAGTCTACCTGACTCCGTAGAGAGAGAGTGGGAGTGGTTGAGTGCGAAAATATGTTTAGTGTATGAGTGTAAATTTTCTACATATATATAAATATATATGTACCGGCCGGCCTACTTTACCATCAGATGGTGTTTTAAATTTGACCCAAAATTGTAGTGCTTAAAATATTAATATAAAAGAATGCAGATATTCCAAAAACTCTGAAGCCCACGAGGGCGAGGTGGGCGGCGTTGACCACACCGTACATAACCCGGGTGACGCACGCGCGCCACGGTCAGCTCTCTGTTACAGTTCCCGGTACGTCACCGCATTGCATCACACGCTTCCCTGTTTGCTCACTTTTCAGAGGTTCAATGACAATAACAACATTTGTTAAACATTTAGAATAAATCGCACGACACAAATATACACAGCTAATATTTGCATTTCACTTCCGCTACGAATTCTGTACTAAGACTCCATTACACGGACAAATATCGTGTCTGCTGTTCCTACTCAGTGATATACAAGACAGAATAAATTAATAAATGCAATCATCTCGTAGGACATGCAATCTTAAATAGGACATCAACACCCGGTGATCTACGTATAGTGACCACTTAATATCATATAGAGGAAGTTTTATCAAGATGTATGGTGGGGTTCCAAGCTCTATATTAGGAGTCCAAGCCAAACTCAGTTGTCTGTGGTGCATCGTGGTGCGGCTTTGGTGAGTGGCTGGTCGCGGTATAGCGCATTCTACCTTCAGAGTAGATAGAGCATAATATTAGAAATATTAGAGGTACCCTGGCCACCGACAAGCAAGCGTGCGAGAAGCCGTGCTCTACAGTTCTTAATCCACATGCGCGAGGAATATAGGCAAAACCCCCTTAGAGGAAGCCTATGTAAACCTCTGGGGTGAGAGTGGCTGCTGATATGAAGGTTTATCAGGGTTTCAACGGTCTGCCGCCTTGAGAATTAATTTAAGAAACTTCGTGTATGCAGGATTGTATTTCGCATGTTATCAGCTAATTAAATTTCAAAAATTTGTATCATAATGATGCCATGCAGGTGTCCAACAGCTGACCAAAGAAAGGGTTTCTGTTAATGATGCTATACTCGGCCGCGACCTTGCTGCAATCGGCGGAAGTTTATGAAAAAGGACCCCGAACCTATCCGGAACCATTTGGGCCATTCCGAAAAAACGTGAGATATAAGCTAGTTCATACGTAATCTTGATGCCATCGCTTATTTTACAAGGGTAGGTGGACCTACATAGACAGAGGATGTTACAACTTGTTCCATCGATCCAGCAATGCACTTGGTGTCTCGGGTGCAATGTATGATGGGAAAGCAGTGGCCACTTGACACTACTGGGCGACCCTCACGTTCTTTATAACCTTAAAAACTGAAAGCAAATATAAAACACAAATGTTACCATCCCTTTCAACATATGGCTCTTTGTCCATACATTTCGTTTAACGTTCTACTGGAAACAATGTAAGAGAAGAGAAAAAGTGTTTCGAAGAAAGCCCTGAAATATTTCATTTACAACACTGAGCAATAGAAGAGAACATTTGTAAAATATTTACAATATACATTAGATACTCATACCAGTGAATACGAATAAAAATTTCATGAAAGCCAATTGAAATGATATCGCTACGAATTTCACATGTCTTCCACGTTTCTCTAACGTTTCCTTAACGCGTGTCCAAGTGGGGCAGGAGATAATTCGGGTGATAATTTATGTGCGTGGGCGTACGATCGACCTACTTGCAACTCTGGACAAAATCAGAGCAAAGAGTAAAGGGCACAGACTAATATTCGGATAGACGCTTCAGATATTTTTTAAATATTATTATATTATCACACCAGGTTTATCATGGGGTAGACAGAGCACCGAGTGGAATACATACATATGCATTTTCTGCACTTCCGACGAGTTTACGTTTTTATACAAAATGTGTATATAGTGTAAAAAATTACCTTCATTATTAAGCCTCAAATCATTTCTGAGATGCGCTGCATAGAGATTTTATATAATACAAAGGGGTGTGAACTGTTATTACATATTTTGCCTATGTAATACAGTACCTTTTTAAATCAGCGATGCAGTACGCTGTTCACCCGATGGTCACTGACATTCAACCTAACCCAATAAATCCCGAAGGAACTATAACATATTGAGAAACACCGAAGACTAATGTTTTGAAAGTGGTCTAATATTTTTTAATACCTGTTAGTAAATTTTGTATCTATGCTTAAATATATTACACGATTAAAAATATATGGAACGATATTTAAAATGAAGTATGCTAAATTTCTTTATTTTGTAACGTCATAAAAAGTTGATGCCTTACGACGCAACAAGAGAAGGCGTAATTTGGAATAAGATCTGCTGTAAACATTTTTCTTGCAAATAAAGACGTAACATCACGCCTGTAATTTTGTATTTGTAATCCCCGAAGTGGTAGGCAGAGGAGTGTAGTACACTCCCACGTTTCACCAATTACGTTTAAGTCCCATGGAATACTTGGTGAGCCTATTGCCATACGCCGGGCACTGATCCAGAGTCCGAGTCATTATTAGAAATTCTAAATTAGAAAATTCCCATAGTATCCGACCCGGAATTTGAACTAAGGACCTCCCGTTCGGCAGTAGCGCTTGCAACCACTCGACCAACGAGGCAGTCAATAAAAATAAATAAAGACATATTATTATCATTATCCCTAATTAAATAAATAAAATATCTAATTACCAGGAACAATAGGCACGACCTGCACAGCGTACATGAATAATTTAGTCATGTTACTAAATGTATAGTCATGTATTTTGTGCAGTAAAGCTGCTCATTAAACATTACTTCCTCATCATATTCTGACCTATCTTCATTATAACGTTATCACCGGAGCAATCTTTTTATTATTATATTATTTTATGTTGTTACATAAAATAATATAATAATAAAAAGGTTTGTATATTGTAATTTACAAATGATTATTCGAATATTGTAAATATTATAATATATAAATAATTGCACATCAAACCAACGCAGTGGTCGCACGAAGCGGGTCGTCAGGTGCAAAACATATTCAATCATTTTAACTATTCATTGTCCTTACGCCTACCGCTGCCTACACTGCACGGCGGCGCGTCTAGTACGCTCCTACAGCAATATACGCAAATAATTTAACAACGAACCGTCTAAGAATTCGTGTTCTAGAATTTTAATAATAAAACGTAATTTATATCGAGCCCAGCACCAGTCGCTGCACGGAAAGATGGAAAATGTACAAGTCGAGAGTTATTGGTGGCACTCATCATATTTTTGGGATCAAGGAAATGTATGAACAAAGAAAAATTACGCTCACACTACCGCCGACGCTAGCAGCGCGGTCCAGGCGTTTTTTTAAATAATTTGTTACGCTGTTATTTTTAAAACGTAGTTTATTTTAAGAGCAGTCAAATATATTTTCGGTTCATAAGTGAATCTGATTTAAATTTTTAATATTCGCTTCACATTTAAAAAATTAATATTGGAGAGCCAATTCAAAATATATTTAGTACAATCCTTTTCTTTCGTTCTCTTTACTTGCTAGCTATTTATGAATAAGTCTTTATCTCATTTTTTGAACGTAGAATCTCGGAATATACGAGTACCTAGCAATATTTTAAAACTAAGGACTGGTTCAAAGACAAGTGATAATTTGTTCATTTATTTCCTGAATCAAAATATATGTATATAAATATTAAATTTCCATCTAAATGATGTAACATTTAGCAATAGTAACAAGCTCCTAAAAACAGTTGATTTATGCAAAATTTTACAATCGGAGGAAATTTTTAGGAAACAGCATAAAATGAGTTAAAGAAAATGTCACAGATGTCGTAAACTTTAAAACTTCCTGATTTTACAGAAGTTTTTAATAGCTTTTAGCTCGGTTTTCACTTACTGGTTTAATGGTTCCGTACAATAAATTTTAATAGCTTTCTCCTGTTTGGTATTGACTACTTTATCTATACAAATAAATAAAATTGCAGTGTCTGTTTGTAATATTAAAATTACAGCTTTTTACTAAATACATATGTATATATGAGTACACGGTACATATACCAAAATAACAGTTTTTATCATTTTTGTCTGTCTGTCTGTTTGTTCCGGTTAATCTCTGGAACGGATGGACCGAATTTGAAAAGATTTTTACTGGCAGATAACTGATGTAATAAAGAGTAACTTAGGCTACTTTCATTTCAGAATTTTAGAAGACAAAGAACTAAACGGAGAAATATGTACAAAAACAAAATGTCGATTCACAAAATAGAAGAATTTCATTAAAATGAGCATCGGTATTTCTATACGCGAAATACAGAGTTAGTAAGTTATGGTAAAATCTGCGAACTGAACAATAACTGTTTTGATAAATTCCACGCGGACGAAGTCGCGGACGCAGCTAGTTATTTAATAAATACACAATAGTCGTTTTTAACTACCTACCTTTTTAACTACTTTTATATTTACCTACACCTACGTCTATCCAGTAAACTTAACTGGTGAAACGTGGGAGTGTACTACACTCCTCTGCCTAACCCTTCGGGGATTACAGGCGTGATGTTACGTGTCTTTTTTTATTTACAGAAATTACCAGAAAATGACTATACATAATATATGTACATCCACATGACACCCACAACAGTTGTTTACAATATGCGATAACACATAATTAAAAACATCAAAGAAATTTCTTGATTTTCCATTATTACGTTAAGTTTATTATATTTACAATAATTATGTATAAAAATTATTATATTCAAAATATAATCAGGAACAAATGTTCAATTTAGCCCTAGGAGCTGGCAAATTCTTATAATTATTTTTCAAGAGCAGTTTACCGGAAAACCATGTAAGACATTGTTAACCAGGTAAGGTGTTAATTAAAAATATTACTATGCTTAATAAACACACAGAGCCAGCTCGCAAGACGTGAAGCCTAAAATGATCGCAACAAACATTATACATTACATTTGTGTCCAGAAAAGGTCCTAAATTTGAAATTACGTTTAGACATCTACATCGCTGAAGGAAAACAAATCCTAAATGTCTGCCTATCCACACAGTAATGACTATTCATCGCACTCTCTGCGACAAAGGTTCTCGCTACTCTACCGTGGGACTCTACCGGGCGTAAGAAGCGGGGTCGTTTTATTTTTATTTGTTCCCGTCAGGCGGATTAAATCTAAGAGGAAGTGAGTCCTGCTTAGCATATTTCACTAATTAAAGACACGCCAAAGATTTTCCTCGCGTCTTCTTGGGGTGAACTTCCCCTTGCTTAAGTAGAGTTCACACTGAACGCTAATAAAAGAGAACAGTTCTGTTTTATTATTATTATTGTTACGTCTTCGCGGCAAATCCCTTAAGTATTTTTCACTGCGTGGTAATAATTTACAATAGAAGTGTTTAAATTAGTCACATTCAGAATGCGTGATAAATGCTTACGGAGATAAAAATAAGAAAAACCATTAGGAATGAGTAGCGTTCTATTAATTTTATCTCGATGTAATTATTACTCAAGGTACGCTTTATCTTAATTAAAAATCTGATTATATCAGTGCCCCAACGATACCCACTTGACAAGTTACCAACATTTTGACTGATATCAATATTATAAAGAACTTACATTATTATTATTATTATAGATTGCCTCGTTGGTGGCGTGGTTGCAGGCGTGACTGCCGAACGGGAGCTCCTAGGTTCAAATCCAGGCTCGGGTACTATGGGAATTTTCTAATTAAGAATTTCTAGTAGTGACTTGGGAGTGTGGATCTGTACCCGGTGTATAGCAACAGACTCACCGTCTATTCCAAGGGACGTAAAAGTAACTGGTGAACCGTGCGAGTGTACTGCACTCCTCTGCGTACCCCTTCGGGGATTACAGACGTAATGTTTCGTACAGGCGTGATGTTAGGTTTTTTTTTAATAGAACTTTTTATATATTGACCTTTATTACTTACTTTTTGTCTCCCTGTCGGTTTCATTTTCGTATCAAAATGCCCAAACAGATTATGTTAAAACTTCTTACGGCGAAAGTTTGAACCTTAAGAAAAAACAAGATCTATTAAAAATTTCTAATTAAAACAATCTCGAAATTAGGAACATCAATAAATAATATAGAAATTATTAAAATAATGTGCAAAAAATAATGTAATAATTACATAATGCAATAAGCACTTTATTAATTTGAAACAAAATGAGTCAGGCAAAAAGTTTTGAAGCCGAGCTGACTCAAGAGTTAAAAAAAACATGTTGGATATCAAAACCAGCACCACTTGTCAAACTTAATCACCTGTTCAACGGTTTATGTCTTGTTATATTTAAGACGCTGATTTTTATTTAAATAGTCAACCGGATGTTCTCATGAGTATTAAAATACTGAGTTTACGAAATTAATACAATACCCGTTTCTAGCGTGTATTCAAGGAAGCCGGCGGGAACAAGTTTGTTTTGTTACGGTTTGTTATCGATAACAATAAATTGCAAGTTTGTTGAACATTGTTCGACAAAAATAGTATCGTATTATAAGCTATATTTTAAAATATATACAAAGGGATGTAATGTTATATACCCAAATATATTTGCATGCAAAATGCATAACACTTTATAGAAAATAACGGTATTTTACCATGTGATTAAAACCTAGAATTAGAAGATGGGAAAATGGGAAAAAGACAAAATATTGGAAAACTTTGTATTGTATTGCTCAAACATATTATCGTTTAGATTAAATACCCGTTCCATATACGAGTAAATTATCTTGATCAATTGAAAACATGCATTTTAATTTCAACTTTTCGATACACGAGTACGTCATCACAACGGAACCAATTACTTGTTCCACATTATTTCTATCACTAATTTATTTTAATTAAATCGCAAAAAATTCATACGAATAGGCAATAAAAACATGCGAGGCGGTGTATAAATAATATATTATTAAATAATTACATCAACTGCCAAAAACATAGAACACGAGTCAAGGAAGAAGATAACATCTATAGTTATGATTTTCATTAAAACGTGATTTAAAAACACCAACTGCAAACATCAGAAACAAAGGCAGTGTTTATTTTTAGCCGATTGTGCATACATTTGTGTATTATGACGTAAACCACAGTTATAGCAAGTAGCCCTTAAAAACAAACAACTGTGAGGTCGGCAAACATGCTACAGCCTTGTTGCGATACCTTCGTAGCCTTGAGGCGTACTTTATTGGACTCCTGAGTACCATTAAAAGGGCCAACAATAAGCGTACAAAATGAATGGCAAATTTAATTAATATTATAATTTTAATTTAAAGCCGAGCAAATGTAAATGGCTATAAAAAGGGTTAAATCCTGTGTTGGGAGAGTTAAATATATAATTTTGAGAAGATGGTATGATACTACATATTTTGCCATTGTAAAAAAATTACAGTAGTACGTACAGAGAATTATTACATGATATTTTAAAGGCAGCTTTAGCCGAGAGTTTCACAAACGAATCACTGTCTTTGCATCTATTTTTGCTGCTGATCAGCATTACATGGCAGAAAAATTAACGATTGATACAAGTTAGCAGCTAGACAGAAACATTAGGTATCGTTACGAAAGGTTCAAAACACGAAATCTATTCTTCTTGCAACGGAGGGATATTTAACCAACGAACTAAAAAGCTGTCACTTTAACACTTGGCAAATATTCTGAAATTTATTAATGGTTACCGCATACTTGCGGTGAAAACACTGTACGTATATCGGAAGAGTAGGTATCAAACTAAATAGTTCATAATGACCATGATGTATTTTCGTATAAATATTTTGGACCCCACGTGTGTAATAAATTCACCGAAAAATAGCATCGGCCGTGAGGTATCAATAAAAAATTTAAAGTGTTAAGAAGGTCATCTATTCATGTTCCGAGCAAATGGTAAATAAAACGCGGCATACTCTCCCTTAAATACTTACCAACGGAGTTGGTGGGATAGTGGCATACTATAGGGAAGCAGGAACTCAGTGATCAAAACAATTTTTTGACAGTTCTGAACAAATCTTAATGGAAAAATTATCTTCTTTACTGATCTAAATGGAAATTATTAACAATTTTAGGCTGTTAAGGTCACGTCTAATACAAAAAGAGATAAGAACTTTTTAAATGGAAAATTCGTCAATACAAAACTGCAACAGTAGCGACCGCTTGTGGCTGATTGTTACTAGAAAGGCTTCGCAAAAAAATCGTCGACAAGTTGAATGGTGCTCCATACCAAATGAAACATGATTTTCTACTGCACAAGTGTGCTTGTAGATATTACTTCCAGATATCAGATCACTAAAAATCTACACTAGACGTAAGTTCGTTATAAAAACTACATTATCGTGATCATCATTATTAGTATTTCTCGGCCTGCTTCTGGATATACGCCTCCTAAAGGGGATTTTTGCGCTTTAATCTACACGCAAAACAAGCGGGTTAGAACCCGCAAATAACAGCTTCTTGCTTCGCCTCCGTTGCTGCCCAATGGCGACCAGAGCATTTAACCAACCGAGCTGTACTGCAGTCAGCCGGTCGCCAGAGCCTTGCCTGTTGCAAGTAGTGTACACCACGGGCAGGTGAGATTCGTTTGGGCTCCTAAGGTTCTACATGGAATCCCTTACACTCCCATATATGTACGTATTAGTTACATAAGGTCTTAACTACAAGTTTACATTAGTACTTGACTACGTGTATTCAGCGTTAACCGCCTTAGTGACTGCGGCCGAGGTCGCTGCAACGTGAGATGAGGCCACGGTTACGGACACTGCGTCACACGCCAGCGCCCTCAGCTGCTACGAGGAAACTACACTCGTACCGCGGTAACTGTAGACAACGTCAAGTAGGCAAAGTATTTTAGAATTCACCCGAGATGGTTATAAAGCGATCTTGTTCAGGTATCTAAATTTGCTGTAGATAATCTGTGATATTGTTAAGTCAATAAAATGTATGCCCACGTGGCAAGACTTTTCAACTTATTGTGTTGTACCAGACGTTACATATGTATTCAGTCTGTCACACGGGGGTGCTGGGTTCAAATCCATGGCGCACATCTGTACAAAAGTGCGTTTTAACTTTATTATCAGTTGCTAATGGTGAAGGAAAATATCGTGAGGAAACCTGTACAATTTAGAATTTAAAAAAAATTCTAAGGTGTATGAAGTCTGCCAAGCCGCACTTAGCCATCGTGGCGGACTACGGCCTTAACCCTCTCAATATGAGAGGAGACCCACATTCCAACAGTGATAAGTCATAGTATACAATCTTAAATTCATTTGTCAACGTAGCATACGGTAGAAAAAAAACCCTCGTTAACAGACTTAAATACTTTTTATACAAAAATTTCGGAAACTCACTGCACCGTCGGTAGAGTTGCAGGCGCGTCTGCCGAGCGAGATCTATCAAACCTGAAATACCTATTAAAAAAACGCCAATGTAAAAGTCAGAAACAACTACAAATTTAGACAAATGAAGCGAAATATGACTGGTCTCGCATTTAGTGACCTTGACTCCCGAGTCGAAGGTTAATACATGAAATTTACTAATAACAGAAATATTTTTGCGATAAGAACAAAACTGCATTCCACGTCTGACTGTAAAACTATATGTCTAGATATGTATTTATATCTGCATATGTATGGTTATTGGCGGCCTGGTTTGACAGCTGACAAACTTATTTAACAAATAGGACAGGCTCAGTTTACTTTACGTTCAGATAGACGAATGTGGTGATGTTCACGTGTATTATAACCTCTAACTTGAAATGTACGGTACTGTATTGTTAAAAATTTAAAGTAATATCACACCCGTAATCCCCGAAGGGGTAGACATAGGAGTGTGGTACACTCCCACGTTTCACCAGTTACGTTTATGACCCATGGAATATTTGGTAAGCCTATTCCATACACCGGGCACTATTCCAGACTCCGAGCCACTACTAGAAAATTCTAAATTAGAAAAATCTAATAGTACCCCGACCCAGGATTTGAACCCAGGATCTCCCGATCGGCTGTCGCGCTTGCAACCACTCGAGCAACGAGGCAGTCAAAATTGTTAAAAATTTAGTAATAATATTAGTGTAACTACAATATTTCAACGTCTCAGTTAATACTGCATAATGCGGACCACGTTAAAGATAATTCCTATATCGGTTCCTGAAGTGAAACAATCGCGTTGTTTATTATAATTTATACCATAAATTCAACGCAACCCTACACCTCCTATGATAATAACATAATTAATAGTTATGCAAATACGACTGCTAATGCATAAACACGACCACCAATGTGCATTAAACCGTATAGCTTTCCAAATAAAGTCCATTTCAGATTTTTAAACAGTAACGTGTGAAATGAAATAAAGTATATTTTTCCAAATAAGTTTTGCCATACGCGCCATGAATGCGAAACGCCGCATTAATATGGAAATGGAAAAATTATTTATGACTTTGATATCGGATAGCTGTAGTTTCATGATTTACATTCAACTTTAACTCCAGTTTGGTTAATAGACGTCAGTTATCGGGCACGCAACTCCGTCTACGAGTCCTCTACGACACGACCATGGCTATATGACAGTTAAAAAAACCTAACATCACGCCTGTAATCCCCGAAGAGGTAGGCAGAGGTATTACAGTCCCACATTTCACCAGTTACTTTTACATCCCACTATGGAATAGATGGTGAGCCTATTGCCATACACCGAGCGTAGATCCAGACTCCGAGCCGCTGCTGTGAATTTCAACTTAGAAAACCCAGTAATATGCAACCTGGGGACTAATCAATATAGATCTAGTAATAGATCTAGGGTCTAGTATAGGTCTAAAAAATAATAGATCAGGTAATGTTATACATTCTAGTAATATATAGTTATACATTCTAGTAACTTTTTGTAACATGTTGGACAAAGTCCTGAACCAATAGAGACAGAAATCAATACATTTATTAATAATAACAATTAGCTACAACGTACGTACAGACAGTTACATCACAAACTACTTATAATATTATGTAAATAAAATTATTTTTGTATCTATAAAATGTTAGGAACGCAAACAATGTGAAGGCGGTAAACGAAATACCGCTAGTCGGATATAAAATTACATTCACTGAAATTACAACTGATAAATCTAAATTAATTGTTGAAGAGTTGTTCCGAGCCGATATCTGGTTTTGAGGTCGAGGGCTTCACAAATATTGGAAGCGACTCCCACAGACCCACTCGTGATTCCAATAGTGATTCTAATGTAAACAAACCTATAAATAAACCATAAATTTTCCTAGCACTTGCAAACATCTCATTTACATTATATAACTCCATCATGTTAAGAGGCAGACTTAAGTGAGTAGGAATTCCAAACAACTTTCTTGTTCTATTATTAAACAGTTATTTCCTCTCATAATAAAATACCAGTCTATAGCCTGCCACGCAGATCAACTTCAGAATGGAAGACTTCACTTGTCCTGGAGAACATAATGAAGAATGTGATTCTTCACGATGTTTTCCAATAAACAATCGACGAGAGCTCACCAACACACATCATATGATCCAGCAAAACGCAGATATCCTACAATGTGTATAAATATTGAAAATGTACATATTGCTTTGTGGTATGTATGTATTACCCACATTTTGAAGGTGTTATGTAGTGTTTGTGCGGTGGCGTGCAAACAGCTGCGGCCTTGCATATAAGTAATTATTGGGACCAATATTAGCTCTGAATTACTGGTCGTACGTCCACATACTCGTGTTTGAGTAAGCGGGCAAATAGAGTCGCAGTGAATTAGGAATGTCAGCTTAGATATTAGTACATGCTATTACTACTCTTCTCGTGGAAAATTTCTTAATGAAAGATATTAATTAAGTAGAAGGCCCTCATGTCTGTAAGGATTTGTCGTTAGCTCTAGGTGCTCGATGGCTGCCACGTGACTGACGTGGAAATTTTAATAATAGTATTCAAATAGTTCTTGACTATTAAATTTTGTTCTAAGCAACAGGTTTTTTGTTGTTCCACTGTAGGATATGAGTCCACTCTCGGAGTGAGTGGAGTGGAAATCGTAGTCTATCATGATGACCAAAAATTTGATAGATTTTGCATATCACAGGGGACATTGGGCACTTCGAATTCAAGTTGCTCAACGTTTTTTTTCTTCACATCTATTCCCAGTGATAATTTATTTTGAAAAGTCAGATAATGTCTGAAACTTAGCATTGTGTGTTAGGATTTGACCCCGATACCCCAACACTTACTATTTTCTTGATTCGCGGTCGTCTTCTACCGATTTCCGCCCGCAGTTGGATGTAGATCTCCGCACTTTGGCGGCCTTCCTTCCTGTTCGCTCTCCATATCAAGTGTAGTTTGCCGGCACTTTCTAGATTACCTCTTGTTAGAAGTAAATAACTAAGATATCTATCTGACGAAACTAGAATGCACTCTTTACGAGCCCAAACCGATCAATGATTGAAAAAAAAATTCAATTGCCTCCTCATAGAATTACGAGAGAAACTAAACACGTTTCGACAAAGTTTAACGACATTAACATAACTTTAACTAATAGGGCTACCTGTTCACGTGGTTTGTTAAAACCCTTATAAAGATTGGTTAACCGCACGCTTTATTTCTCAACATGTCTCTTCGTTTGCGTAATACTAACGATTCCTAACGAAAATCGCACAAAAAATTTAAGGAAACCATTACGAATGCGGTAATATTTGCCTTTAACTACATAACTTTTAGAACATTATTTTCATTTGATCATAGTTTTCTTATGTTATTCGAATTTTTTATCGCTGTGTCCAAAAATAAAAATGACAACACGCCTGTATTTTCCGAAAAAGTAAGCAGGGGTCTGTAAAATACTCCCACGATGTATTTGTTTTGTTGTACATCTCATCATGGAATTAATGCTCTCATTTTGAGAGGAAAACTCCATCCAATGGTGGATCAACAAACGGACTGATAATGAAGAACAAAACAACTACAAAGTGATAACAATGCAATTATTGAGTGTTTTGACACATCACATTTGTGTGGTTGGAAGTTAAAAACATAAGCTACGGGGATAGCTTCACTGCAGTCGAATGATCCCAAGCCGCCGGAGCCGCATCCCCTTTCACCTTTATCCGCCGGTTTGTTGAGAACTTGTAGACATTTGCAAGCTGTAAACTTCTGTTACATACAATAATTACATTGAACCCTGTTTGATTTATAATCATTCCATCACCCATGGAGTCAGACCGTGTTTAGAGGTACCGCTAGGGCGAACATGTTAGCCAATATTTAAACTTATCAACTTTCTTTTGAGTAAATTTCATATTGTATTTCAAAATCATTTACTTATTCTTATATTATCACGTCAAGTCTTTCACTGGGTAGCTAGGGAACACAGGGTGCTAAATATCTCTATTCTCACAGACCTGTTGTACTTCGTAATTAATGTATAACTGAAATGATAAGAATTGATATATGCCAATCTCCGGATGCATATTATATATTTAAAAAAACATAACATCATGCCTATAATCCCCGAAGAGGAAGGCAGAGGAATGTAATAAATATACTCCCACGTTTCACTTGTTACGTTTACGTCCCGTGGAATATTATTTTAATATATTATGTATTATTTTTTATAATACAAAAAATTATATTATTTTTTGTAATGTTCTGAAATTTAAGTTACACATATGCACCGTATAAGTTAAAGGTCAGAATGTTACTGGCATATATTTATTTTTTTACAATTTAGAGAAAGAAATTTCCAAACGAACACATAGCATTTAGAACAGCTATCTAATCGACCTCAAATAGATGTGTTAGTCAACTAGTTCGGGTAATATTAAGAGGTAATAGAAATATTATTTCGCATACATTGGTAACAAGGCTGCGGGAATAAGATTGTCAAAAGAATTAACTTGGCTAGTATTTTTCTCCACGACTTAGTCAATGAGTGTGCACGAATACAGCTAGTTAATTAGTCAGTTATCGTTTCACGGAACAATTGATACGAAAATGAAAATATGAAAGCGTTGTTCCAAAAAAAAAACAACAAAGAATTCACTAACGATCTGGACATAGATAAAGCGGCAGGTGTAGTAGTTCCAATTAATACTAACGACGCACGACACGTCAATGATATTCATAGTTCACGAAACGTGCTATAATACTTTCATCTGTATGCAAAATAGTAATTCTACATGCAAATAGACGGTAATGGTGCGTTGGCCCACCTATTTGAATATATTAATATCCGACTAATTCCGTGTTACGGTTAACCGTTATGTTTGAATGGGCCTGATTTTGGGAATGCTTTTAATTGACGATATAAAGGTTTTATATTCTTGTTTAACATTTATAAGGTACGCCATTAAATGCTGGCTTGACTGAATAGGTCCGGTCCTATCTTTGTTTCGCACGCCATTGCAGTGGTTTTGTTACTTTCGCTCTATAGGATGTAAGATAGAACAATAACATGATTAGACGAGTCTACTTATAAGGGTCGAGACCCTTTTAAGTAGAGATACGCCTGTGAATAAATCTCTAACTCTTTTCTTGCTATGTATCATCATTATTATCATCAGCCAGTTTTCAGCCACCACTACGCTCGATCTTTAGCTCTTCGTTTCCAACTGCTGCCAGACACTATGCGTCGTCACTCCACCTAGCCATGTTTAGTATGTTGAAATCAGAATTCTCATTTTATCATCTACACGCAACTCTTTAAGCAATCTGCTATTTAAATCCCAATTTAAATAACTATATCATTATATCATCATATATACATCAGGTCCAGGTAACTCTATCCTTCAGATGGTATTTTCTTCTATATTCATCACACACATGCTGGTCGGAAACCTGACGCTCGCATCAGTCATGTAAACTATTTGGTCAAAGTATTGGACTCTGCCTCTACATCTATCAACATTCCCATAATAACTATTTAAATAACTATTCGCGTCAAAATGTATAACAAATGTTCGACATTGTTGCGGTATTCTATTAGCGGTTAGAAGTGGTAACAGACCTGAAATTAACATAGAGTATTTATTCTTAATATAAATGATAATTACCTAACTATTATGAACTTCGTGTCTCTATCTGTGGGCTGTGTTTCTCGAATCGAAACCTAACTGCCGTTGGGCTTGTGGGCTTTACTGACGAGTATTCGTACGTGCGGTGGGACATGTCAGTCACCGAAGTTTAACATTAAATTATTATTGTATAATTCCGCCAGGTACGTTATGTGGTAGGCATAACCTCTCTAACTTAATATTGTAATCTATAAGTATTTTTTTATTTAATAGTATTAAAACTTTTGCAAGGATAAAATAACTGTATTTCTGTTTGTGTTTGGTCGCAAAAATATCCTAACGATATTATAAGAAAGTTTGACTAAGTTACCGACGGTCAGAATTAATGACATTACGACGAAATTTGTGTCAAAAACATCGGACAGAACTTTCGCTCAGTTACAAATTTGTGGCTCGCTCAATAGTTAAATGGTCGTCATTACATTTTCTTTACAGAAAAAATTTAAAATGCTTTATTATCATCTGAAAGGATAGGGATATTTGACATTTAGAGCTATCTGCCTACCCCGTAAGAGATCTAGTGTGATAATATAATAATAATAGTAATGCTATATGGTAACTATTTTTAAAATATATAAATTTTTACATAATATAATATTTGACCCTCGTTCTCTGCCTACTTCATAACGGACAGGGCTTGACGACGTATGAATACCGTCCTAAAACATTTCTCTGTAACAAAAATACAAATGTGTTATATCAAAAATATATACTTCTGTTCTTTTGTTAAATAAACAAACCATATTGTTGAGGGGCCTCTATGAATTATTGTTTTTATTCCTACAAAGGTAGAGTTTAATATGCGCTGTGTTAAAATCAAGGCACCATTCGAGAATGTCAGGGCTGACTGGCTCACTGGCTGTTTGATACATTGAAACCGAGATTTGAACTTAGTTGGGAAACGTGTATTGTTCTTGCGGTTAAAGATATTATTCAGATAGGGTTAACCTCTACAGTTAACCTTTTGGGTTACAACAGATAACAAATTCAATTTAGTCATGACTGCGGTCATCTGGCAAGTCATTAACTATTCACAGGGTCTACGGTCTAACAGCTGTAGGGCGTGGTTTATAAATAAGTCGGTTTCTTAACCTTTGCACGTCTACAAGCAGACCCGGCAGTCGTCTCACGTCAATTTGAAACTTTATGAACCAGCAGTTTCGTCAACTCTTTTGTTTGACTATTGGACCCGGCTCTATGACAATGAGAAGGCTTAAAGCCGTAATCAGCCACGGTGACATAATGCCAGTTAACAAATATTATATACCTTAGACAATATTGATTTATGTAGCGATCATTCTAAAGTCAAATATTCCTTTTGTTTTAATTACCACGTTTTTTTTTGTTTTAGTAGTGTCTCAGTATATTTGGTATTGGGTATTCTCAGCCTACAAAGTAAGGAACCTGCAGTGTTCATACGATAATAGTGCTAGCGCTAGTGCACACAGCCGGCTATGCACGTATCGTACCCAGAAAGCATTTTGAAATGTTTCGTTTGCCGAAAAACAATGCCCACATACAAATAAGGCTCTTTCAACATACTTTTAAACACACACACTCACACACGTAGCGCACGTGTGTGCGTCGCTCAGCTGTTTGTTGTAGCCTCGAGCGGGAGGTCGATGACTCGGCCACAGAGCTGTTGTACAGAAGCGGCGTGGTGGAAAAGGTATCATTTATTTATTTATTTATTCTTCTTTGTAAATAAGTGATTTACAAAAGGCGGACTTAATGCCTAATGGCATTCTCTACCAGTCAAC
>DWJK01000662.1:0-20602 GCA_018248815.1 Croniades pieria auraria
TCACCATCTGTTCCATTACGGGACTTAAACGCAACTAGTGAAACGTGGGGGTGTACTACACTCCTCTGTCTACCCTTTCGGGGATTACAGGCGTGATGTTACGTTTACGCAATTATACAAGAATAAATAAAATCAATTATAATATCCTAAGGAATACACAATCAAAGTGTATACATATTTTCGCTAGTTCAAAATAAAATTAATTCGGTTTAATATATGCTAGTCGTCAGCCACGGTTTAGCTCGCGCTTCCACAGAAATGACTTATTTTCAAGCCTTATAATATATCGTACACCATGAACGCTCTTATAAACTATCCCCATCTAAAATTTTGTTACAATCGGTTCACTACTTTTTGCATAATGTGCTAGCTAAGAAATAGGGACACAGACAGACAAAAGTTATAGTAACATTTTTTGACGTATATATTATGTAAATATACATTAAAATTACTATTTTAAAAAATAAGACAAATCAATTCTCCTTAGTATTTGTAATATTAGAACAGATGACATTTTTATGGACTTCATTTGAAACAATTGGATTATTAGCAAATAATCGTATCACATAAAATCTACACAATGTCGAACATTCTCGAACGCACCAGTGCTTTTGACTGCACGGCACTTACGAGTAGTCGCGGGTATAAATGGCCATATAATATCCCTACATAAAGTACGGTTACTGAATTAACTTCTCGGTAACATTTTGAATGATGTACGTGACGTAACAGTCACCGAGTCCCCTTAACCCGCACCCCTCCCGCCGCAGCAGATGCAAATCATTCATCATCATCGCTTAAGCTTATCAAGACACTGCTCCAAATCGCTCAAACGCTCGTTTTCTGCACATAACTCCTTCAGTCTGCCCAACTGCGTTTCGCTGAATTTCGACTGTGTTGCCACGACGCACAACAATCTCCTGTCCGCAAACGACATGGCAAGACTCTTCGATATCAAATACTCATTGAAAACACTCGTTCCGAGCGAATTTTCATCGATGTTTCGAAACCCGGATCTGAATATATTGTAGGCTAAAGAGGATATACTTCGTATGTACTTATTAGAACTAGCTGATACTAGGATAATGAGCAGACAGTAGGGCGATAAATTTGAAGACAACTTATCTGTCAACAAGTGACAGAGGGCTTCGAAGATCCACCCGCTCAGAACCGGTAATTGGTCTTGTGTTACAGCTTTTTCGAAAACCTGAAACGGAGCAAATAAAAATCAAATTATAATTTAAAACGTGATAGGCCAAGACTCACATACGTTTGAAATACTGAAATAATTATATGCTGCTTTGCAATGTCGCAACGCAATGTTTTTATAAAAAAAATTGCTTGGTAAAATAAAGAAACAACAAATGATATAATATCAAAAATTTACCTCGAAAACGACCTCCGAATTCAACACCGAACATTCTATCCACCTATCTCTGTCGCTGAAAACACCCACAGTCTTCCTCTCTGCTTCCTTGCAACAATCCACAAACTCTATCACGACTCTACTCAAAGTCGCCGCCGGTGGTAGAGTTTCTCTCAGAAAGTATTTCAACGCTGAAGTGAGAATCGTTTGGCTTTCTCTATATTTCACTTGACGGAGAACTTTGTAGAGTAACGTTATTCGCTCCATTGAACTCATTAAGACATCCGGGTCCATGTTGGAAACGTCAGATTCCAATTTTGGACTTATTAACTTGCTGTCGGCTGTGAAGGCAAATATTATAAAAACAATAGTTTATGATTACAATTGCTTTTTCACGATAAGACTGTCCCTTTCGATATAAGCGATTTACTGTAGATTAATACAGGAATTTCAACATAAAACTAAGTTATGAAATATTCAGTTATTACTTTTTGAAAAATAATTAATAAGACAATGAGAGTAACATTATCTTATAAAAACTTTTATATTTTTGCCATAATATGGTAAAAAATAAATAAAGATATTAATTTTTTGTAGTAATATCGAATTTATACGTACCTGAAAATAAATGCACCATGAGTATTTGGACAGTGTGTTCTTCTGAGAAACTTCTTAGATTCTCCAATATTTTCTCTATTATAGTATTTTTCAGATCTTTCGGTAACAGTTGTTGTTGCAGAGACATTGTTATACCCTGTTAAAAGTGAATGTTAATCAGTAATTCTAGTCATCAAATATTACTTAGTATCACTAGTAGATAAGAAACATAACTAAAAGTCGAATTGTTTCATACAAATTAAATCCTTTGAATAAATATATGGTTATGATATTACCAGACAGAAGATAAAGTTCATGATATACCAAGCTTAATGCAAAACAACTGATGTATTAAGAATAAAATGAAGTCAAGAAATATATTAAATATTCGATTAATAATTCGTGCACTCATAATGACCTCTGCAGCTTACACATTTATTTCATACATTAAAACTATCCTCAACAGATCAAATGGATTTAAAAAATATGTCAAACCACTTACCCGAACAACTATATCTACACAGTAGTGTTTTGGACTCCTAATCAAGAAGTCTACTGCAATGTTTATCAAGTCGGGGTGTCCCATCTGCACAAGGGTGAAGAGAACAGTCCAATATAAACTCTGTTCATACAGTGAGATTCTGTAAATACAATGTATCATATGAGATTCAATGTTTTACAAACCTTTTCTCAAACTTATTTAGATCTTTTTTCTTGCAGTAGTGTGAACGCCAAAACTAACGGAGATACTCCCACATCACTGTAGTTTAAACAGGCAGATATTCAGATGTGTATAGCATCAAACCCAACCTAAAGATTCTGGTTATAAGGTAGTAACTGTCACCCATACAATCTGCGAATGTACCACATTCACACTCTCACAGAGGTTCATATTACACCTTGTGACATGACAACTCTGCTATCCAGAATCATCAGAGATTTCTCGTTTCTTAATCGTGAATCTCGGACACCAGATATGACTAGAGTATGTTAACAGACCTATTATGGTCAATATAATTATAAATGTTTGACTGCAATGGCTCAATACTAACAGCTCCAGGCCACCCCCAATTTCTAGCAGACAAGGGCTCAGAAGTGGAACATAATAGATTATTCCAGACACGTGTCTCACCGAGTGTCGTAACGCAGATACTGTGTAACGGCTAAGTTGAGTTGTGTGATCAGCTCCGAGTATGGGTTGTGTGGTAGATGGCTGTGCAAATGATGATTACTGGTCAACTGTATGAGACAGCCTTGTAGAGCAGCTTGCCGTAGTGGTGCGTAGCTGGATGAAAGAGATTTGAGAAGTTTCTGGTGTACTGTTGATATTTCCTGTAAAACAATATTCATTTGATTTGCCTATAGTATATAAACTACATATGTTTCAACTACAATGCTCTCTCTTTCCGTTATAATCTATCTAGAGTCTAGGCTTTATTTACTAGAGCAGACCCATTTTTCAATAACAGATCTCCGAGACAAAGTAGGTGTACATATGAAGATAAAACATTTTTATATATAATTCCACCACACCACAGAGTAACATGTGACATTTTGTGCAATATCGGTTCGACTGCGCTAAGCAAAGACTATACTATTGTAACTCGACGATTACTCAGAGCAACTGAAGTCAGAGGAGTACATGGTAGTCTTCAAATGTTACGGGCTGGTTCGTTTGTGCACCTGCGCGGCGGCGTGGTGCAGCACGGGCACGCACTCGGCCAGCGCCAGCAGCGCGGCGGCGCGCGCGGCCCGCGGCGGCGGCGGCGCGGCGCGCGCGGCGCCGGCCGCCAGCTGCGCGCCGGCGCGCGCCCAGTGCGCGGCGCTGGAGAACAGCGCGCTGGCGGCGCTCAGCGTCCAGGCCAGCGCCGCGCGAGTCGCCAGCCCGCTCGCCGCCTGCGCGGTGGCGGAAAATATAACATTGATATAAAACGAGTATAATTTGGACCACGTAGTATAAGGAAACGAGTACAGTTGAGTAAAAATTAAACATACGTTCGGATCCAACATCTCGGCAGAAATATCCATGAGCAATTGCAAGCAACTATTTACGTCGATCTCCTTATATTTCCTCTTGCGTTTCACCTCACGACGCACCTTGAAGCTGCCCTCGTCTGATAGATCTGGTACAACAAAAAAATTATTCGTTCATTTTTTTTTCGGATACTTGATAATTATATTTATTAGCTAGTTACCCAAACAGGCGTGATAAACATACATTTAAATTACTTTAACGCTATTAAAATTAAAATATATTTCTAAAGTATATCAATCTAAACTAACCTGAAGCTAATTTCAAGTACTCCGTACTGAATTGAGCATAAAAATATCCATCAAAGTCCTCTTTCAAGAACGGTATGCGCTCCAGGTTTATTTCGTCGAACAAGCTGACAGCTCTCGTACCGACCAGAATATTACGAAGACGTTGCATTCTGAGAAAAAACAGAATGTACGTATATCAAAGGCACGTGTTGCTTTTAACAAATAAAAAAAATCTGACATTTTGAATACCGCATTTTTTAACCGGTATAGAATATATATGACAGAAATAAACATAGCATCAACTGTGACATAAGAATACGTGCGTGTACTAACGGGCGTGACAGCCGCGCGGCTCGCACGCGACGCGGCGCATGCGCGGCACGCCCGGCGCGGCGCGGCGCCGCCGACAGCAGCAGCTGCGTGAGGCCGCGCACGGCCCAGTGCACGCCGTTCCCCTGCAACGCGCCCAAAAGCCCCACCCACATCTCCTCGAACTGCTTCTTCGTCGACCACCCTATGAGGTTCACCCTGCAAATTGTAACACTACGGTACATAATCTCCATATTATCAACCATTCAAACAAACTAATAGCGCGGTCGTCAACATATCAAACAGCAATTTTCCTACTGTGGCATCGAATTCCCATGACCGATGGCTTCAATGAAAAGAAGTAATAGAAAGAATGTTACGTACAATAAGTAAAATTTGTAAACATTAACTGCATAGGTATATCTCCCACCTGAACAAGAAAGACTCCAACACGTCCATATCCTGGAACGCCTGTAGAGGCAAATCAATTTTTTGCAAATCATCCTTCTTGGCCGACACCTCGACATATGACCACGCTATTGGCGGTATTAGAGCTATGTTGCTTACGGCTTCAAGTCTGAAAATAGACATGTATCCAATATCAATCATATCGCTTTATTTATTAACTTGTATAGATAAATGTTGTCCCTCTTATTTCCGATGGGTGTAAACGGAGATTAACAGCGAGATTTTACCGGCAACGGTCCTGTCAAACTTTTGCATTTTCTACATTCAGTAAAGTCGCCATACATGTTCGTCTATTACAGATAACTTTGACCCGGTGCTCATAAAGACAATAATTAATTCGCATATAATATTGTGCACATGTAAGATTTATATATAATTATTAATACATAAATAATTCTCAGCAAACGTTTACATATAATTCCCAAGCAAACCTTACATACAATATTTTATATTTTACTAATTCATGAAGAAAACACTTTTAAATAGCAAGTTATATCTGTATATAAGCTTTGGGATCTAACTTAATATCCAATAAATCTCAAAAATAACCATTGTCTCTCGACATAATAACCATTTAACATATCAAACAAGCAGCATATTAGGGATATTATCTTTCATAAAATTAAAATTTTACCTAGACAAACTAACTAGCAGGTTCTCGAGAGGTTTCCTGTACTTCTTGCCCAATATTGTATTGTCGGGTTTGGTGTAGAAATTTTGTTCCCAATATTCAATCAGCGTGACTAATTTGTCGCCCGTCAATATGATGTCGGGCTTCGGTCCTGAGTCTTGGAGGCGCATGTGTTCTTTCAAAACGAGGGGTTTTGTGTCCTGTAAAAAACAATAACTTAGATTTCAACATCATTCCTTTTAAGTTGACTTAAAGTTGGTCAATAAGGTGAATAAATCTGATAAAAATGCTATTATTGGTGTAGTCTGGCACTATGTCATTGTTATTAGACAAAACTGTCAAATTTATTAGTGCTATTAGAAATTTAAATGAATTTTCCATTACTAGAGTACAATATGCACGGTGAACCAATGATATTGTTACGAATGAAAGATTTTGCAATTATACGTAATATCTGCTTAAAAATTTATATATCCGAATTCGCAAAGAGCTTACCTTGACCAAATACTTAACGATGGCGTACAAGCAACTAATCGCCGACTGAGTCCTGTTTAATTTACTTTCAGTATTCAGCTCGGCCCAAACCTGATCCACTCGTAACGCTTTAGACACGTTGTCAATGGCGATCACGATCACGTGGTCAACGGACACGTTTTCCGTGGGCGCGTTCGTTGCTCGAAAGGACACGTCCGCGTGCACCGGACTCTCCACGACGTTTTTGTTCTTTATCAAAAACGATAAATACTGCAAGGAGACTATGGAAAAAACGCTCAAATTACGCGTCAGTGACGGCGGTAGGATATTCTCTATACACTTATCTAGCAAATCACAATCTGCTTCATCGATTGAGGCGACGATTCTGTTATACGCTTCGAGAAATCCAGCTAACATTATCTGTATAGTGATAAATTCTTGATAGAATAGTTTCTCTTGGAACACTTGGTGGCATCGTCGAGTGTACCTGTCTATAGTTTGTTCTATACCCAAGTTGAAGGTTTCTGATTGGCTTAAAGGCCGGCTCTGTTTTGGAAATAAGTGTAAAATATCAGCTATCGACTTGTCTAAAACTGCTAAGCCGATTTGATACAAAATAGGTAATCCTGGAACATTTAATTCGGTTTCGTCGTCCGTAATTTCCAAATTCCCAAATTTATCCTTCATTTCATTCTCTGATATGGGTATGAAAAATTGCGACTTCGATTCTTTGTTGTCAGTCTTTTTGAACACTTGTAAAGAATTTACTACATTTAACTTATTACTGTCGATAGAGGTGGACATCTCCTCTTTAACTCTTTGCGCCTCCATTTCTTCTCTAGCTATCTCTATTTCGTTTTCCTTTAACTCTCTGACGGAGACGATATCTAGAAATTCCCTGATGAAGTCATCACAGGCCACTTTGAAACACGAATATAAAATTCTTCTGTCAAATTCCTGCGACATCGTTACGGTCTTCAAATCGTCTTCGGAGAGATTGGACAAGAGTCGCGCTAACTCACTCTGTTTTGACAATTTGAATCCAGTACTGTCCCTTTGGCAGCATCTGTTTGAGAAATTTCAAAATAATATCGTTTTGTAACTGCAACAGAAATATCTTTCACATTTCCATTAGTACATGTCATTTTGAATGAAATTTCTTGTATTACTATACAATGTAAATTTATAAAAGTAAGTAACGATAGTAAAGTCAGTAACTCCTGAACACTCCTACTTATACACATGTATACATACATGCAGATATTTGTCGTTACACTCTTCACTGTAATATTGTTATAACTGTTATAAATTGTCACAAAAGGTGAACTTACGCCTAGTGGCATTTCTACCCTTCCAGTCAACTTTGAGACTAAACAAACATTACTACTTTATCTAACATATAATTTAGTTTTTAATAAAAGTAACATCACAATATCGCATTCTTCAAAAATTATTCTCAATTTACATATTCGTACAAACCTAAAAACGTGTATGCGTGTAAACGTAAAACCAGCAAGATATTTTGAGATATACATATGTATACATCTGACGATGCTTTCAATAGTCTTTGATTGGCTCTCTTCGACGTAATAATTTTTATTTAACAAAAATAGGAAATAAAAATAACAATAACATTATAATACATTTAAACATTAACGCTACATAAAATCATATTACATAATATACCTGCTCTTCATCTGATTAAGTAACCAGATCCCGTCGACGTTAGTAGTGAGGACGTAATGAGCGTTGATGGCCCGGTCTTGTGATAGGTCCAACGGAGATAAGTCGAAGACAGTTGAAGCCAACGCATTAAGTTCCATCACTAGAGTAGAATATCTAAAAACATAAAGAGTTCTTGCAGCAATGTATGAAAGTTTAAAAAAAAAAGTCTTCGATGTAGTAGACACTTTCATTCAGGCTCTAATATGTTTGAATTTATTTAGTCTTACATTGAATGTAATTAAGAACTAAACGGGGACGCTACATCTCTAAACACAAAGCTACCCCCCACCCTCCGTCTTTAAACTAAAACTCATCGAACCCTTTCATGTCCTTGTTGATGATAATAGGAGCGAACTTGGTATTTCCCCAGTTGAATATAAGACAATGGGCTCTCTATAAAAGGCAACGAATATCTCACTTCCCACAAGTGGTACGGATACAACCTTGGGAATTACAAGGAATATTTAAAAAAAGCACAATCTACATTGTTTCCGCTATGTCTTGAACTAACCTTACATGCACCTTATCCCTCTGCAGCAACTCAAGAGCCACCTGTACATCCTCTTTTGACAGTTGAGCTGTTATCTTCTCCACGGGCATCTCTTTCAACATCCTGCACCGATCGATGGCCAGCTTCGCGAATCTGTGGTTAAAATTAGGGAATTCGACTAAATTTATTTCGTATTACTTTATTGTTTGTTCTATACATTTTATATTATTTTTTGGAATATGATAACATAAACATACAACTCTCGATAAAGGATATTTCATTGCCTAAGAACAGAAACATATAAACACCTCAAACTGAAACTAAAGTATATCACCACTGTCATTCTTATAACAAACTTTTAAGTACATCTAACACAGTCATACTGTGTGTACAGTCAAAGCACATACATAGATATATAATATTACTGAGATTTGATATAAATCATCTGGAATTAATAATTAATTAATAATCGACCCATTTATCATTCCGCTGTTGGAATATGGGTCTCCTCTCTTATTGAGAGGGTTAAGGACATAGTATTTTTTATTTGTATCTGGAATTTGAAGAACAGGATTTTAAAAATTCAACTACACGTAAATAGATTTTTGCAACTATCAATTTCATCGGTTTTACGCAATTCACAGATTCAAAATGGTAGAGAACCAAGAGAAAAATGCCTGTAAGATAAAAAAGCAAAAACTTTCCTTCAAAAATCTTAATTAAAATAATATACTATTTATTACCTGACAGCGATCGCAGGTTCCAATTTACCAATTATTCGGCAAATAAGAAACAACAAAGCGCCTGACTGGCTTTCGTGGCAGAGCGACAATATATTGTACGTGTTCAGCGCGAATTCGTCCTGTAACAAAATATGTTAATGTAATATATTATATACAGGCCAAGACTGGACATCGACCGTCGACAGTATTGTAAGAAGCGTTTTGCCGCCTTTAAGAAACAATAAATAAATAGCCTTCGATCACAATATCATTACGTGTATTATTTGAATAAATAATGTCTCGTAACTTAGCGAAGGTTATCTGATGACGTACGACCGGCTACAACACAAGGGAACAACACAAGGGTCGGCAACACAAAGCCGTACGTTGAGGCAGGGCTGGCAGCGCGCGGCCACGGCCTGCAGCAGCAGCCCCGAGGCGCCGGGCGCGCGCTGCACGCGGCGCAGCAGGCGCGCCACGCCGCGCGCGCGCGCCTGCCGCACCAGCACGTGCACGCGGTTCACCAGCACCCAGCTCAGGTGCACCGCCTCCGACAGCCCGTTCTCCACCTGGCCGTCCATTGCTCCACTTAGAATTACAACTTAAAATGGGATCGAAGTTCTACGTTTGCTCTGTGACGAGCGAACTTTTTTTCTTTAAATGAAATCATATTTCGCTCGTATTAAGTATCGGCATTACTGATCTCATCGTCGTAACTCTACTAAATATGGATCTCGCCAGAGTATGAGAAGATTCGTGACCATATTGTAGAACCGATTAATTTTATAGTAAGTTATGTTCCCTAGATCGGCATTCGACTATTCCAGGGAGGTCTTTATACTACCCCAAAAGGCACTAGTATATTTTTATTCACGTATTTATTTAATCTGTATACTCATTAAAAACCTTACGTATCGACGTTTAAACTCACAAAATATTCACAATAGGCGTAAACACAGGCAGTTTGCAGTAAATCAACTTGCAGGAGCTTCGTGTCAATGTTGTCGGCAGACAGCGGCAAGTTACGAGCGAAGCCAGTCAGGTTGTGCCAGAACTTGTGAGATAGGAAATTTAAACTGAAACAAAAAAAAAGTATCGTATTACTTTTTCGGATAACTACAAAATATTACAGCGATATGTAATAACATTGAGACATGTAAGTAGTAGTAGTAACAGTGTAAAGTTGATCAGATATTTGTAAAATAATCACTACTTCTAATAAGTATATTCAAGTGAAAATACGAAGTAGGAGCCATCCTAATATCTTTGTTTAAAAATACTATGTCAAAAAAGAAGTTTTATCTCCCTACTGTTTTAGATACTCGCGGTTATCGCCTTCGATTTCCTGTCGAATACGAATTCATTCGTTAATGAGCTGCGGCGGGGGCGCCGTACCGTATGAGCAGATGCGGCCAGTGCAGGGCCAGCGGCGGCACGGCGCGCGCGGCGCGGCGGCAGGCGGCGTGCAGTGCGCCCAGCGGGATGTTCTCGGCGGGGCTGTACAGGCCCGTGTTGAGGCCGCTCTGCTCGTTGTGCAGCAGCGTCTGCGCCGTCTTCGCCGACAGCGGGAACGCGCACCCCGCTGCGTCACACGGACGCGGCGTTACATAAGTAATTCATTTCTATAGCCGACTCGCATACCGATCCTTCCTAACGTCGCTGCTTATGACTATTTATTAATATTTCATAAAATTAAAAATCTATGTTGATACTCAAATTAACGAATTTTAAAAGTTTCGAAACGGAACGACTTACTAGTCAAATGCAGCATGTGTTTCGCTTGTATTATGATATTGACGCACACGGCGTACAGCAACCGATTCTGGTCCTTCTCCTCGTCGGCTTCGAGATCTATATTCATTTCGCAGTCATCCATTTCGGTGATCGCGTATGTTAATGTTTTAAATATAAATCTGACTAGAATGACATCTGGTGACAAGTTGGCGCAATTCTCATTGACGTTTTGAACATTCAGCGGATCCACGTTCGGTTTGACGTTGAAGAAAATCGATTGTGGTGCAATGCACGTAGCTTTCAAATAGTTGATCGATAAGAGTATCTCCGTTTCTGGTATCAATATGAGTACTTTGCGAAGTAGTACCATTATGATTGACAGATACCTGAGCTTCAGTTGACGGGAAGTTGTAGACTGAAAGTGAATATTTAAATTAATCACATCACATTTTTCGTATTACTAAACATAATTGTTGTTTTGAGTCGTAAGTGTCAACTACAAGTAAAGTGCAGTCAGTCATGCCACCAGAACAGAGTGGGGTCTGTCAACTACGGGATCGGTAAAATGGCAACATTGAACAATACCATATTCATACCAAAATAGCCAGACTCTTGTGTATATGGGTAAAATGAAATAAGCCTTAATAGGAGTTTTTATGACGTAATATGGCCCGTTTATAAAAAGCAAAAACAATGGAGTTTATGTTTCAGAGCCGAAATTATATATCTTAATTGATATAATCTTATGTATTTTGATATTCTTAATTGTGACTACAAGACTTGATGCATACCGTTTCCAATGTACATAGTAGAAGCACGGTCTAATATCATTCAAGCCTCTTCGAGTTGAGAGAAAAGTGATAAAACAAGTCAAAAACAAGATTACTCATATCGTTCAATTTCAGTATATATAGGTTTTTGATATAATTGTAGTAACTCACTTGATCCGGAGGCGCTTTAAACAGTATTTTCAATAATATCTCGACCCGACTTTGTTCTAGCAATACGTCTTTGTAAACTGAGTCTATTAATCTCTCCAAAGACTCGACAGCGCTTTTTGTGTCCAACTCTACGCTACGTTGAGACAAGAGGTTCAGTAAAGTATCACTGGCCAACTCCGACCAGCGGTAGTAACTCTCTGGATGCTCTTGTGAGAGAGCGAGAACGCATGACACCAGTTCCAGCACCTGAAAGAGTCACATGTCATATTACGTTGATCTGTTTAGATAAGTAACAACTATATATACAAATGATTCAATGTACTAATTGTTAGTTACAAGATTTTTTAATTAATCAAATAGCTAATTACGACGAACAATTATTAATAGAAACCTTGGGTTGGTGCATGGTTTTTTGCAGCATGTAGAATAATACTTCTCTAGTAGCCTGAGCTTCCTGCTGCTGAGCTCGTCCTAGCACATTGGCACCTAGAACATTCCAAAAATGAAAAGTATAAAAAAATAAAAAATAAATATTTGAGGAATAAAGTAGCACACAAGGACGAAAGCACCTGTTGGGTGGTATCGTTTAAAATCCATGAATATTTACAACCGAACACCGAGTTTAGTACCAGACTTTGAATAAACAATAGTAATGTCCCCAAAGAACTAAATTGGTAGTCTACCCACACCAGTATAGGCCGTCCATTTCAAATTAAAATTCAATTTACATATGTTGATGCTTAATATAAATGAGTCAGTGGTCCTTCCCCAATATAACGCTTTGACAGTGGATTAGTAATATCCTGATAACGGAATGTTACGTGTAGTTATATCTCATTTCCATGTTATAAACGGTATCATAATTCGTTTTAAAAATATCCCAGTAATAAAAAGAAAAAAATATATATACCCACTTTGGTACTTACGAAATAGTAGTCTTAAATTATTATCTTCTGTTAAGGAAAGAAAAAAACAAATATAAAACTCCAAACATACAAATTACAGACAAATGATATGCAACCTTATACCGATTAACATAAGGTTTAAAATTACCTCCCATGTTACTGAACACCTTTACAGCGACAGGTTCCAATCCAGCGATGCATTCCGCGTGCGCTCCAGATGCCATTAGCCCGTCACAAAGCTGTATCAACTGCAACCAAAATAAAGTATAATTTTCACAAAACATACGGATACGAAAAACAAACAAACATAACATTGAACTATGAATTAGTATCATTGTTTTTACAAATACATATATGAAGGACCACTAGTCGCTAGTAGCATTTGTGAAGGTAACATATCGTACACTGAAAACCCTAATAAAGTTCAATCAGTAACCGTAAATTGGTACGTACAGACGTAAAGGTACGTTACGTACACATAGGTCCGTGTGTGAGACCCGATGCATTACACTGGTATTTTTGTATTATTTGTCATCATTCGAGTCATTCAGTACCACTTACCTTAGGAATTTCTATAATCTGCTTTGTATGATGTTTAGAAGATGATAGTTGTACTAAAAACATCAGGATGCTGTTCACGAGATCGCAGCAATTTCTGAAAATATAAAATTTAAATTAATTTTTTTCTTGGTTTAAATGCTTTGTTCGTCATGTTGGTCAAGTGGTTGCAAGCGCGACTGCTGATCCAGAAGCCCTGGGTTCGATCTCCGGATCGGCTACTATCGGGTTTATCTAACTTAAAATTTCTAGTAGTGGCTCGGAGTTTGAATTTGTGCCCAGTGTAAAGTTCGATCCCTATTGCATTATGGGACGTAAACGTAACTAGTGAAAAGTACTGGTGAAACGTAGATACGTTGCCCTTTTTTCTGTCTTAATACAATCGCTTTGTTTGATATAATTAGTCAAATATGTTACAAATCAAACCTTTAAAAAAGTCTGCCACTCAAATCACTACTGATTGATATATATAATAATATCAAATATACTTACGGTATCTCATGTTGTTCCACCAAATCCAACTGTTTCATTAAAAATCCTATGAATACTTGATCCCGGTCAAGCATACAGTAGTTGACTCTCAGAGCCAGAAGCTGACAGAGGAGACTTAATACAGAACATTGTAGTGGTATGTCATTCTGCATTGTGTAACTCTAAAAACACAATCTTAGAATTAAAAACTTACTCACTTATACATGATATAACTATGAACATATCAAATATCTAAAATATTAATCATATCTATCTTATGTATTGGCAAAAGAGCTATTTTTACAATTATTATCCAAAATTCAATAGGCTTATTTCAAATAGCTATAGGTATATAAATTTACCAGGTTGTTTACTAAAATAACGTCACAAAATTACCTTTAAAGCTTGTATCACAACCGGTTCAAACAATCTTATGTATCTCTCTAATTCCTTCTTATTCGTACTCCACTTCCTATCCGTTCTATTCTTTGCGAAATTCTCCATCGTCATCAGCAACTGTTTCTCTTCTATCATCCTGGGATTTTTACTGTCCGAAGTCCACTCTTGACTGGCGCTCGAACCCACATTGGATCTGCTCGATTCCATATTTCGAGTCTCGATATTGTTCATCAGCATAACATCTTCGAAGAAGGTCGTATCCGCTTTGGAGACAGGCTTATCAGCAATACTCATGAAATCGATGTACTGGTTAATCATATTGGTCCCAAAGAGACACTTCAGTAGCTGTGTGACGCAGTATACAGTATTGTTTGGCGAAAACGGCATTATAACCTTAAAATAGTAAAGAAGTTCTTCAGTAACGGGGCCAACTTCCCTTTCAGTTGCAAACTCCAGCTGTATAGCAAGAGACTGCATAACGGTGGAGAGAAACTCGTTAAATATACTGTTTTTCGGATCCAGATTTATCTGTGAAAAAAAAAATCAATACATAGTAAAAAGAAATTATCCCTTTGTCCTGAAGACAAATACATGTCAAGCGAAAACTAACCTTGTAATTGGAGTACGTAGCCCTCAAATTCTCGTAAAGCTTCATATAAAAGGGTTCTGTATAGAAATGTCCCGCAAAGTTCGTTTTGAGGGTCGTTACCGGCACGAGTGGTTTCTTGCGCAGGGTTTTGTCCTCTGCGACTTCAGTTGGTGTTAGACTCTTACGCGGAGTCGAATCTAGAACACGCAAATGTATGTAGAGAATGCCGCCAAAGTCTATGTCAAATCTGTGTCAAAACGAGTGGAGGAAAAAAGCGATGAACTTCCAGATTAGCTAACTGTTATCAGACTAACTGTGGGTATATATGTACATTCTAATATTTCAAGTAGGGTGCAAAGTATAGTAAAGGCACCTACCGGTACTTGTTCTGGTCTGCTATAAATATTTCATTAAGGCATACGATTTGTAATTGAAAACGGTGGATACAAACTCACCCTGAGTCTTCCTCCTAACCGGACTGCCTGGCAGAGCAATTCCGGTCTTATTCAAATGAACGTTCGGATTAACGTCGTCTATCAGATGCACCAATACATACAACATCTTCAATGTCACTTGGAGAAACTTCTCTGATAAATCGGCTACTTTCTCATTTTCCAAATGTTGCCACTTCTCTTTGACCGCTTGCGTGTCGCGTTCGAATATGTCTTGGTTGGTGGTTTTATGACGCATCACATTGTGGACTTCAACTGGAAATATTAAAAAAATATCTGAAACAACTGCCACGACTCATTGACTTTCCATATTTACTTGTGTGCGTGCGTGCGTGTTGCGTATGTGCGTATGTGTGTATGGTGTGTGTTGACGTATGTGTGTGCGCGTGCGTTTGTAATTGTGTATGCACACAATTATTGCGTATATACACGTACGTACCCGGATACACCAGTCGGCATACGTCTAGCAGTGCAGTTCTGACGTTGACGCTGTAGTTGCAGAGGTCTAATGCGTGCAGACACCAAGAGACTATGCCTTGTTCAACAAAAGCATTTTGATGACGCCACGGCGACCATTTGCGGCAGGTCGCTTGAAGAGTCTCCAGTAGACCTTGCTTGAAATCGACAATATTAAACATAATAATAGCGATATACACAATTAACACTACTTATTATAAGACGTACGTACGTAATAAACAATTCAAGATGATGTCAAGAGTACATCATATTTTGTGAAATCCCTTCGCTGTTCTCTACACTATTTGTCAGAACAACGGATACGCTTCGACATCTAATGCAATTCCTATAGCCTTTATTCTACTTTAATGACCCCCCTTGAATACTAAAACTACTTGCCTGCCATGAAAGATAACGGATGATAATCGAATTTCAAGATCGTCGATGATAACACATATCTGATATACCTCAATAGGTTTGTATCTAAATAGAAACAATACATTAATAATCGTCTCAAACGTATAAAAACTTACTGTGTAATATTTACAATTCGACGCCATCAACCTCCCCATCAAATCCCCCACGACCTCCTTTAAAGCATTGCTATCCTTCATCACTGGACCCGTCTTCATTTGATCTGGTAGATCGTTATAGAAGTACATATCCCTGACTAGTTCTAGAGACAGCTTGTTATTATCAAAGGAAAACAGCTTGCAGTGCTGCATTGCCAACTCTGCCATCATTGTCACCGGGGTCGCACGCCGCGATACATAGATTTTTGGTATTATGCTGAAATAAATTCTCCAGTTATATTGTTATAAAGCTCATTATTTTACACCACGGTGTTTTTTTTTAAATTAATCAACTTTGCAATATCCGAGGAGTCGCTCACATTACCAGCTTCTAGGAGAGCACTTTTACCCTTTTCTCGAAGACCCTAATTTCGTAGCACCGTCAAAATACCTCTGAAGGAAGTTGATTTCACATTTTACAGATACGCGGTAAAACCAAACAATACCATACTTGGCAATAGTCCGAGAAGCAGCTGCGCGGACTTTCTGATCTTGGTCGTACAGTAGACGTAAAAGCGCCTCCATTATTAGTTTGCTTCTTCCATAGTATTCAGGACATAACATAAAAAGTCTGAAAATAAGACAAACATTACAGTTGCTGTTGAACCACGTTTGTTAAACTTCTTATATTTCCCTTTAAATACCACTGTAGTGTAAGCAGTGTTTTTATTCGACTAATGTAGTAGATAGACTTACTTTTTGTACGGCAACTTTTCATAGAATTTACACAAAGTAACTCTACACAGCCAATAGTTGTTACTCTCTACATGGACCAGGCAGTTTAAGGCGTTCGTCAATAAAGACCAATGCACACTGTTGCAAAGCGCGGGCGCCATGTTCGTGAGAGAGGATAGAGTATGGCTCACCGTTGAATGAATTTCATCTGATAGACCCTGAGTAGTAAAAATAAAGAAATTCGGATTGTGTCCAAGCAACAGTTCAAAAGTGACTGTAATAGAAAAAGTAAACTAATAATAATATTAATAGACTAATATTCAGAAATAATACCATAATTCTTTGAGATCTCATGTAAAAATATCTTCCTATAGCAGCCTTGATACTGATGTCAATTAGCTGCTTTGAGAACTGGATGAAAACGGGCCTTATACATACATTGTAATAGTTTAATAACTAAAACAGGCACATAACACATCGGCCCTTCGGTGTTGCATGTATTTACAGACTGTGGTGAACACTTGACATTATTTAGTTTACCTGCTTAATTACCACAATATTGTATTATAAGAATTTAAAAATAATGTGGTCAATTATTAGCTTTAACCAATTATGAGTAGATTTTTTATGCAAAATGTTACTGTTGTAAAGTAATCATATATAAAGTCTATAAAAACGAGCCTTTTTGTAAAAAAAATTTATAATTTTATTAATACTTTTACCTTCAATACAATCTCCACAAGTTTTTCAGAACAAATGTTATCACTAACATCTTTTGGAAGCACAATGAAGTATCTCCATCTGTGATAATCACCATGACATTGATCTATAGCTGCACTCAAGTAATTGCCAATACAGACCCTTACCAGACCCCTTATTTGTGGGTCACTGTGGCCTTCAAACAACGCGAAAACTTCTGAAAGATGTTGAAATTCAAAATCCTTCTCAGAAATATCATCTTTAATATCCATTGGAGCTTCAACTTTCAACTCATCTGTTCTCTTCAGTGGTCTTTTCCTCGCTTCCTTATTTTCAATATCCTTTAAAATGTCCAAGTTGTCCAAATTTGTCGTCGATTCACCGAAATGATCAAATTTCATATCCAGGTCTATGCTAGAGGAAAGAATGTCTCCACTGCTTGTCATTGGATATCCAGTGGACATGTGGTCGTTGCTACCGGTCATGTTTGAATTAGACGTAAAATTGCTATTAGTCATGTTAGGGTTCGTGCTGTCTGCGCTTAAACCACTGGCCACCAGATCTTTAGTAAGCTTAGTATCTAAAATGTTACTTGGAGCATCTTTAGAACTTTTTAGGTCACTTTCGAGTGATTTTTCTGAGGACTTGCTGTCTTTTTTATACGCCTGTTGTAAGGATTGAGAGTTCATTTGACTGTCAGTGCTTTTCAGAAATTCTTGACTCAAGGATTCAGTTATTGATTCCTGAAAGCACACATTTCGTTCGAGAATAAACTCGTTAATGTTATCCTGGTTTGAGTCTGTACCGTCAGATGAAGCTGAAAATATGAAACCAAAACATTAAAACATATACACTGCTACACTCCTCTGCCTACCCCTTTGGGGATTACAGGCCTGATGTTACGTTTTCTATTTGTAATAAAAGATATTTATAAAATGTGAAGTACATTTTACTATGTGTCTTTTAATGGAAGGAAAAATTTTCTTTCCAATAAACATCCTTTATATATTTGTATTTTTGTCAGTTTACATCATCATCATCGTTATCAGCCTATTCCAGTTTCTGACACATATCTGGTAATAATTGTTTTTATTCTAAATTCATAATTGTTTTTATTCTAAATTCATAATTGTTTTTATTCTAAATTCATAATTGTTTTTATTTTTAATATAATTTATATTAATTCATTATTAGTCTTTTACATACAAGATAAAAAGAAAATCTAACATCACGCCTGTAATCCCTGAAGAGGTAGACAGAGGAGTGTAGTACACTCACACATTGCACTGGTTACATTAAAGTCACATGGAATAGGTGGTGAGCCTATTGCTATACACCAGGCACTTATCCAGAGATAAGTAAAAGCCATAATCTATAGCAATGGGTAAGGTGAATCGAGGTCTGCCCAATCAGAACAGACTTTGTCTTATTTCAACTTACGAACTTACTCAAACACTTACTGTGGAATAATTTAATTCCTCCACAAACAGATTAAAACTAATTAAAAATATAGATTTAATGATCTTGTGTTTTTTTTTCTACATTCATTGTACAATTAAGTACAACATTCATATTATTATGTAAAACAAATAATGAAAAGCTGGATATGGGCACTTGTATTTGGTTCATACAACATATTAAGTTACTTCCCAAATCCCATACTTACCAGAGTAATTCTGAAACTTGCTATCAGCATCCTTGTCTAAGTAAAGTGTGAGAGCTTGTGGATATAACTGGAATATTACTGACAAGCAAGACAATGCTGATGACTTTACTGACACTCTTACTGACCTGAAAGGGATAATAAGATGACTATTTTCTCAATTTACTAAATGTTTCTTTCTACATCATTTTTTTAATTAATTTAGTTTTTTTTAAATCAAGTCATGATGTTCTATACTGTTCTAATGTGAGATAGTTTTGTCCACATTCTAGATTTTTTTATAAACCTGCTCTTAAAAGAGTAAAATATTCACCGATCCGGGATGAGGCCGCCCTTGTTGCCAGTAAGCAAAAACTTGGAAGTGAGGAGCCTAGCGCAGTATTTTAGTGGTACGTCTTCGTCTGTCAACGATCCTATGTTTATCTGAAAATATAACAAAAATCCTCACAAACATTTAATCTTACTTTGCAAAAATCCATTATTAATAAATGAAACCACGATAGTTTTGCAACAAACTGCGTACATATGTATATACCATGACGCTTACACCAAGAACACTTGCGGAATCAAACTTTTATGTAAAATATAAAAAAAAGCAAACCACGCCTGTAATCCCTGAAGGGTTAGGTAGAGGAGTGTAGTACACTCTCACATTTCACCAGTTACGTTATTACGTATATGCAGTACACACCTTACATTATATTTTCCATCATCTTTTCCTACTACATTACATCAAATTGCCTATCAGTTTGCAAAATACATAATGGCCGTGCTTATTAATTAGTTCAGTCCACACGAGGGGAGTTGCTTCCCGAGGTATTTGATGCGCGAGGCCTATGGACCTGCTTATTTATGAACCTTCTCTACTAACCGCTGCTCTACGATTTTTTCTACACGCACCTTAACTCCACTGTCTCTAGATGGCGCTCTTTCATCGATCACATGCTCCTCCAAGTCCTGCAATTTCTCCGACAGATCCTTTGTCAATTGCTCAGCATCTTGTAAGGGCATTTCTGCATCGCTCGCTACTGAATCTGGTGTCTGAATATTAAACATTTATCTTAATATATATAAATTACGTGTCAGTGTTTGTCCGCGATGGACTCCTAAACTACTTAACCAATTTTAATCAAATTTTGCACACTGTATGCAGTTTGATCCAACTTAAAAGATAGGATAACTTACATCTTAATTTATAGATATTTATTTTTTTATTTTTTATTGTGAAATGAGTTAATTAGCTGTTAGCTCCGTAAAATTCTAACAGGTGGAGGTGTAAGGTAATTAGTCGGCTGGATTGAGTAAGTATCCAACAAACGGCGATATATTAAAAGTTCAGACGTTCCATATAAGGTACAATTTATTTCATGTCACACTAGCATAACCGACCACGTGTAGCTGAGGCCAAAGTATAAGAAATATATATTATAGTAAACGTTAATCT